>JAJEJO010000614.1:609940-650205 GCA_020662805.1 Glaucomys volans | reverse complement strand
GAAGCCAGTGTGCAAGACTGCCAAGTTCCTAGGTCATGGACCCCTCTTAATTTCCATTTTCATCTTCCTTACAGACATTTTTTAGAGGTCGACTGTTGTTTACACTGGAACCTAGTGTATAGATTTATTTCCTAAATCTCAGAGGAAAAAGGAACTGACAGAAGTGTGTCACTTATTCATGCATGTTTGACCTCCTGTGACCTTTACATGAAAGTCTCTGCAGGTGTTTTCTGCACCTGATTCTTCCATTTAGGTATCAGTCTTTAAGGCATTGCTTTGGGAGTTCTAGGGTTGAGGCAGAGGCTGCTTTTCACGATGGCTTCTTCAGGAATTCCAATGTGGGTGTTCCTTGGAAACTAGCTCATGATCTGAGCAGTAACTCTAAGTGACTGCAGAGGTAGGCATGGGCTTCACCACATGACAGGCCTCAAAAACAACTTGCCCACTATATGAGTATATTGCTCTTTTGAGAGTGGATTGATGCTCATCTGTTAAAGTGACCTTTCAATCACTACCAGGCACAGATAATTTTTTTTACATGTTCCTAAAAGATAGTGGGCAATTCCACAACTGGGAAAACCAAATTCTGATCACCTGCAGCTTGCTTTGTAAAGTTTTGTAAAGAAGACGTATGGCATGGACCAAGGAATGATAGTCTATACAATTCAGTTGAAGTAGTTCTTTTATATAAAGATGTACAAAAACCAGTTGCAACCTTCAAGGAATTTTGTCACACACATTGGGAAGATCCCTGGCAATGTTATTAGACACTTCAGCAGAAGTAGTCACATTCTGCTGGTAGATATTGGAGGACTTTGTGGAGGTGGAAGATGTGAGCTGAGAATATTAGGATGAATCTAATTTGGATAAGTGGGAAAGTGAAGGGGTTCCAGGAGATGGTATATATCCAAGCAAAGCAATGATCGTGAGAAAGTACCTGTCCTGAGGATGGTGAGGTGATTGACATGGCTAGTGTGTAGGAAACTAGAGAGAGGGAAAAACAGCTACACAGTTCAAGATCACACAGCTAGCTCAAAGGCAGACCTGGAGTTTGAACCCAGTTCATATTAAGGCCAAGCCTGCATTCCAGGATATTCTCACAGACACTGACTTCCCTGGTAAAACTGCCACAGAGCCCTGAAAATGGAGCTTAGGGTTTTGCTTCACCCTCTATGCAATGAGTGACTGGAAAAAAAGGGTCCAGAGGCCAGGCTCCATCCCAGAAGTCCATCCCTGTGCTCTCTGCATCCTTACCCTTTCTTCTGGAACAGCTTTCTTGAAGAAAACTACAACCACACCATTTTGACCCACCAAAACTTGTGTACAAACAGAGCATCATGGACAAGGAGGTGGAAAGTTTTCAGGATTCATTCTTCAGCAGCAATTGTCTAATTAATATTGTCACCACATGGCCCAGTTCTCCCGTCAGGAGCAGGCAAGTGTCAGCAGTGCATGCTTGGGTGCGTGCGTGCGTAAAGGTTGTTGATAAATCAGCATCTTTTCCACACGAACAAGCCTGCCTCTCCAACTGGCATCTGAATTCTAGGGCTCAGGAAATCCAGTGCGAAATCAATGGAACTTTCTGCCTGTAAGTCACAGACTGAGAAACTCCTTGGCTCTGTGTGGCAAGAATGGCCATGCTGACATCTCTGGTTATGGATCTGCATCAGGAGTTTCATGATTGCTGTCCTGCATAGGAAACAATGGTGGGGGCACATTCTCTTCCAGTAGTGGATTTCACCGGCCAGTTCTCATTCAGGGCAAATCAGACAGAGGTGGTTTGAGGGTGACTCTCTTGTTCCCCAATAATACATATCCCTTTATTGTGCAAATAAGACATCGATTTAGAAAGAAAATTTCTTCAGTACTTTCCAAAGTATTTTCTCATGTTAGTTAATCCTAAAGTCCTAGACAATCATCATTGTCATGTAGCAGATGAGAGAAATGGGGCTCAGAGACAGACATTAAATGTCTTCATCAAAAGCAAAAGAAGCATTAATGAGTGTGGGCAGGACCACGAGATCCCTCTGTATAGACTCTTCTACATGTTCATCCACTTGCTTGTTCATTCACGCTGGCATTTGTGCATTTAACATTTGTTGAACATTTACTATTTTCCTAGCATTGACTTAGGTTGCTGAGATTCAAAGATTAAAATGGGGAATATTTTGAGTTCCTTGAATAGAGGACTACTAACAGAGGAAGGTGGTCAATTATTAGCTCATCCTTTGAAATCCTGATTGGTGTTATTTAACTTACACTTAAATCCCAATAAACCATATTAGGAACCCGTGAGTCTTCCAGATAGTTCTCCAGTCCCTAAAGAGATTGTGTTCTCACTTATTCATCTACACACTTTCGGGTGTTCAATTCCCTGCCATGAGTCAATATTTGCCTCAGTTCAATAGTAATTACTTCCTGGATGAATGCATTTCCTCTCTCTTGGTCTCTAAAAAGGAAATTTTTAAATGTTTTTATGCATCAAATCTACATGAGATAATTTTTCAGCCCAAGCCATCTTCACCAAGGTTGTCCCTTACTCCCTTTGTCCTTAATCTTCTTGGAAAAAGATGATTTAATTCCAAAAGTCCATGAACTCAACTGTACTCAAGAAAAGAATCAGTTCCTTTGGTCCCCTTTGCTATTAGCTTGTCTTTCACATCATAGAGAGCCTTGGATTATAGGTATGCCTACCTGTCTTCTTGTCCTTACCTCCCAGTGAACTCTCTGGGTGACAGACCATGGGGTCTTCATTACCATGCCCTTGCACATTCCATAATGTGATAAAGGTGCTCAATAAATTTTGATCCATTGAGGTCCCAGGTTGCCAGAGCTCATCTCTCCAAAAGACTCCTTTGCAGGAGCACGGTGGCTCACCCCCATGGTGTAAGGAGTTCTGTCTTCAAAGTGAGTCTGCCCACCACCTCCCCACCTGAAGGGCCTTTCCAGCAACCCACAATCTGTTACCAAGCATTTACTTAACTCTTTCCCATTTCACTTAACCATTCTTGGATTGCCCAGACCCCTTCCTTGGTAAATAGAAAATTTCCTACTAGTAGTGAAGTTGGAGTCTGTGATCAGCACATCACAATAACTCATCAGGCTGCATCTGAGAGTTCTGTGTCTCCCAGAGGCAGGTTTGTGTGACCATTGAGTATTTCATCAAGAGAACAGTCAGACACATAGGGAAGAACCCTGATTCCCCAGAGAGAATCAGAGAGCAAGCAGGATGTCAATGGCTCTGTTCACATCAGGCATGGATGGGGTTAGGGATCCAGGACAGATGCTGCCTGGGAATGGAAGATGGAGAGGTATTTGATTTGGTTATGTCAGGTCAGAATTTTTATGGAATGTTCTGAAGGCAAAATTATAGTTATTTTGAACTCTCACTGGGGTTTACTTTGATATATGGACCTGTCAACTCAGCCTCTTATTCTCTATGAATAGAGACTGGGTAGACACTGGGTGCTTATTTGGGAAAATTTTCATTTGTCCTATGAGGACTTCTCTTTGGGAAAGGCTGCAACTGCAGTTAAGGGAGTTTACTAGGATAGGATACCTTTCTTCCCTAGAGTTACTAGAATTGACATGCATCTTAAGCTAAAGGGAAGCTGATTTGGGAAATCCAAGTTTGTTCCAATCTTTGGAAGGTGTGTGCCTGTTTCTGTTGCCTGGTCACTCAGAGCAGGGCTGCAGTGCTAAAGTAAGGGACACCTGGACATGGTCTTCTCCTTTCCAAGGATTTTTGTTATGTTAGAATAAGTCATGTCAGCCATCACCCTTCTGTATCCCCATCCGTAAAGAGAGAGCAATGGTTTCTAAGTACTTATATACCTTCGGGGATGGATAACTAACGTTATTGGGGTAAGCTGATAGTGAGGAGGATGGAACGGCCTAGGACCTACATAAAAGCTCCCAAATGCAATACTTCTCAAGCCATTAATTTGCAACCTCTGTTCTAAAGTGTTTGATCTTCTCCTTGGAAGAAAGGAAGCATACAAGTCCAAGTTACTATTATCACCCATCGGTGATCCAGTCAATATCATCATCATCATTTAAATGCTCCTTATGAATAGGATTCCATACTATGTGCTGAAAAGCAAAAAAGAATTTTATAATGTGATTCCCATTTTTGAGGATTTAAGTATTTTTTCTAATTGCATAGACAGATGTCCATCATCCATCCATCCATCCACCCAAAAATTATTTACCAAACATCCACTGCCTACTTTAGGACTATGAACCCCCACAGAGTTACAGCAGTGAGCAAAAACATAGGGTTCCTCCACTCCCGAAGTTACATTTGTTAAATGTAAGGTAAGCCCTGTGAGAACTCCAGGGAACAAGTGACGGCTATGACCTGCCCTCTGCTCATTGGATGTTGGTGGCAGTAGTAATGGAAGCATGTGGCAGGGAAGAGAATGGGAGATTATTTTCCTAGGAAAGTTCGTGGTAGGCTTTCCAGATGAGGTTATATTTCTGTGGACTTTGAAAGGCAGGGTGGTTTGGACTTCTTCTTAGGGAAGAAGAGATATGAGGCAACCAGAGGTGGAAAAGGCAGGGTAAGGCTGAGGGTAACTGAGGACTCAAGGGTTGATATATGGTGGTTGGGGCTGGGAGCTCAACCATTCATGGACAATCACACCTGCCATGTTAAGGGGTTGGGGTTTTATTCCCTTATCATCAAGAAGCCATGGAAGACTCAGGGCAGGGGATGACATGACCAGACTCCTGCAAAGCTTCTCTCCTCTCTCACCTAAAGGATCTCTCCATCCCCATCCTCATTTTTCCTTCCTGCCTTAATGGACAAGAATCCAAACATCTTCACTTCTTGCCCACTTACTCTGAGTTCAGATCCTTTATGGGAACCTTTGACCTTCCCCTTTAGGATGCTTCTATCATATTTTTTCATCAGGTTCTCTCTCTTACCTTCATTTCCTGAATTTTCCTTCTTGGATGAAACTCTCTCCTACTATAGACACAATTAGTTCTGCCTCCTAAATTTTAAATGGGAAAGCTTCTCCTAGGTAAACACATAGTAGGTACTTAAGTGAATGATCCTAATTGTAACTATTACTGTTCTTTCAAGCTATTGTCTTATCTTTCTCTTTTTGATTCACTTCACAGCCATCTTCTACTCTCTCCCCATCACGGATTCTTAAGCCCTTGCAAATCTGCATGAACCTTACCCAGCTAGCAAGATCTAGTCTCTTCTGATCACCACAAGTCATAGTCTGTTCTCAGCAATCATTTCCTGGGCTTCTCTGATCTGTGTGTGTGTGTGTGTGTGTGTGTGTGTGTGTGTGTACGCATTATAATTGTACACATAGTAGAAGTCATTACGCTGTATTCATATATGCACACAACATAATTTGATTGATCTCTTTCCCTAGTACTTTTCCTTTCCTTTCCCTTCTCCTGATCTGCTTGTTCTACCGATCTTAGCTTATAATAACAATCATAAGTGTCATTATTGTTATTATACTTTCTGACCTTTAGAGCGCTTGATCTGGGAGACTTTCTGAGCCTCCAGGTTGGTCTAAACTAGTTGTGTCCCAGAGTGCCCCTGGGCACTATAATCTTTCTCCTCCTCGTGCGTTTGGTTGGAATTGTCTGCAGGTCTCCCCCGCTCCTCAAAGCCCGAATCCACACCTCACTCATGTTAGATTCTCAATTTTCCTAGATTAGCCAATACCTGGGGCTACCCACTGTGCTAGTCATCAGCCAAAAAAGGCTGTTGGGCATTTGGCTTGTGGTTCTTCTGAACTGAGATGCACCATAATCGCAAAGTATATGTGAATTTCAGGATTTAGTATAAACATGAAAAAGTTCTCAATAATTTTATGTAATTGCTTGTTCACATGCTGTGTTTTGGATATACTGGGTTAAGTTAAATGTACTATTAAAATTGGTCTTATTTGCTATCTTTTTAACTTTATAAGGGGACTGTTACAACATTTTAATGTGTGGCTTCCATTGTATTTCTCTTGGAAGTGCTGGTCTACCACTTTGCTGGGAAGAACAGGTTAAAACCACAGTTATTGAAGTGAGTTGATTGAATTGTTTGTGCCCTTTCTTATGAGCCTCCATCCCCAATTTTGTTAACACACCTGCTCCTGGTCCTCCTCCTGCCTCTTGACCTCTTTTTATCTAGCCCTGTCTTCTCCCTCCTGCTGAGTGTTGATCACTGGGATCTGTGCCTTTACACAGCCCCTATGTGTGCAGCACAATGAAGCTGAGGATGAATAAACTCGCAAAGCCACAGTGATTTTTTTAAAGGCAAATGAATGAAATGAAAAAAGAGGAGAAACAAAGGAGCCCCTAGCCCATGGCCAGTGTTAACTATTGAGGACTTCAGTGGCAAGGTGACCTTTCCAAGGCTTTGGAAGGGAGGCACATGGTACAGCAGGCAGTCCTCCTCCACCCCCTTCCCTAAAGGCTTCTGTGAAATGGAGAGCAGTATTTTAAGTGCAGTGAAGGTCGTGAATTTAAAACGAAGAGACCTTGAAATCCAGAAGTGTTTGCTTTCGTAACCACCTGCACTGCCTCTCCGGATGGGAAGGGCCCTGCTGCAGAGCTGGCAGGGAGGCCCAGGCCAGCAGGGCAGGCTCTGGAAGGAGCCCAGGCCAGGCTGCCGACTTTTCAGCCCTTTCCTGAAGAAGCTGCTGCCAGGAGCCCTTTCAGCTCAGGGTTGGACCAACCCTTCCCAGCCTGATGTAGTCTCTCTGGCTTGACATGGTCACACTCAAGAAACCTGGGTTCTCTTTCTGTCCCTTGATTTGTCCTTGAGCCTTGAGTAGGTCCCCTGGTCTCTCTGGGCTGTGGCTTAAAATCCTTTCCTACTGGCTTCTCAGAGCTTGGGAATGTGAGTACTGATGAAATGAAGAAGAGTCTTTCTCTAGAAAAATGCAAAGGCCCCATCAGGAGTTTCATTATCAGGAAAGCTGGAAAATAGCTAAGCAGCTTAGGATGTGCCCCAGCTCTCCTCGCTCCAATCAATGGCAGGCATTATAGGTAAATAATGACATTAATAACTATTGCATATGGGACACACCTATTTCAGTTTACTTGCTGTTTAAACATACCTGTGAGCCAGACTTTCAGATCAGCATCATACTAATAAGAAGGCTGAAAACCCAGGGTCCCCGGGGCCACCCATTCAGTTTTCATTCAACAGTTACCTTTTCCATCCTGATTTGTTTGGCTCAGAAACTGCCATGATTTAATAGAGAGATGGTAAATGGTAATCCTTAACACTTGCTTATTAAATTATATTAGTCACTTTCTGAAAAGTGAATGGGATTGGGGTAGTTCAGCCCATTTCATGGACAGTACCCATGAGGCTCAGCACAGTTAAGGGGTGTTCTCAAGATCACCCAAGAAGTGACTGATCACACTGAGTATCTGGATTCTGAGCCATGGCTGTTGAAAGGAGCTGTCCCTTCCTCTTGAGCTGTGACATTGAAAGGAGCTGTGACTTCCCTCTGCAGAGATTTGAATTCAGTGGGAGCACCAGACACAAACAAGGTTCCAGAACAGAGGATCTGGCTCTTCCTGGGCTGCCCTTGAGGCTGGGGGAAGGGAGAGGGCTGCTGGCATGCCTCCCTCTCTAATGAGTGCCATCTGGGCCTGCGAGTCTCTTGGTGTGGTGGCGGCATCCTGTTCTCCCATGCTGGCATCCCTTGGCATGGCTCTCTCTATGGACTGAGGACCTGTCCCTCAGGACTGTGGTGACCCAGAAGACACACAGGGTCTTTCTGAGGGGTAGCAACAGCATCTTATACACCTTGACAATTGCCTGGAAACAGGTGACTCATCACACCCTCTGCCTCCAGGTGTGATCACAGTGCAGGGTCCCAGAGGGTGTGGGGAGGGGTAGGGTGTTACTGTTCCTGCCGGTCTGTGTGCGGATGGCTTTACCCAGGACTCATGAGGAGGGCAGCAGTCCTTCTTCACATCAACCCTGAAACTAAGGAGGAGACTGAGAGAGAAAACAGGAATCTCTACTGAGGCGTCTTTCAGAAATCTGTGGATAGCGCCTGACTGATGTGGCTGGTCAGGCAGGTATCAAGTACTGATCAAGTACCAGGGCTGTGGTAGAGGCCAGAGTGGGGATGAGTTGGAGGCAACATGTCACCTGAGCTGAGGACATGTACAGGCTGGTCAAGGTTAAGGACTGGGTGGGAGACTTTCTGTGCAAGACCTTACAGTTTGCAGATGGAGAGACTGAAGAACCTAGGTGATGAAGCACCTGGGTGACCTTCCACAGGCCAGCAGGTGAACCCAAAGTAAGTCACAAGTGTTTAATGACCACCTGCTGTGGGTATATCAAATCCTCAAGTACCAGGACACAGTTCCTGCCCTCAAGGAGCTTACTGTTCATTTGAGGAGATTTGGAGCACAGGTGAGAAAGGACATTCTGCAGTTCAGTTCCCAGAGGTGTTTATCTGTCCCTCCTGGGCAAAACACAACCTCACTCACCTGGGGCTACTGATAGGCAATGCACCTGGTAAATACAAAATCAGACAAGGCAGGTTCCCACACAGAACAGCAACAAATCCTGTCTCCAGTTTTTAACTCTCTTTCCTTCCTTCTGGAATGTTCTCTGCCCAGTCTTGATGTGATTGACTCTGTCATCTAGGTCTCAGCTCAAATGTCACTTCCCCATTTACTCTCTAGCCCATCACACTGGTTGATCCTCTTATCTCTGACTGGAATCTCCGTTCTTTGTGCAATTGTTTATTTTCTGTCTTTTTCCCCTGGAATGGAAATCCCATTAGAAAAAGGATCCCATCTGTTTATACTTTAGTGTATCCCAGCATCCAGAACAGTACCTGGCACATGGTAGGTGCTTCATATTATTGGTTGAGTGAACAGTGAGGGAAGGAGTTTTTGGTGGTGGTGGCCTATGAGCTAGATCTTCAAGCATGGGTAAGATATCAAAGGAAAGGGAAAACAGGAACAAAATGGTCCTATGAAATAGAACGCATGTGAGTGTGCTTGGGGAGGTGCAGGAAGCTTGGTTTTGGGCTCCGACACCAGGCTGTGGGATCTCTCCCCCGTGGACAATGGAGCCCACAGGAGGTAGGTGAGAAGGAGAGAAGCTTGGCCATTTGGCAGTAGCATGCAGGTGATCAAGGATGGAAGAGAAGTCAGGGATCCCTGCATCACAAGATGTCCTAAGAAAAGGAGGTCTTTGCTCTGTGTGCCCCCAAGTGCTGGTAGCCTGAAGGCCTAGCCGGAGCCCTGTGCTTGGAAGCTGTGTCTCCCTGCTATGGTGTCAGTTGTCATGCCCTAGAGGAGTGCCCAAGAGGCAGCAGAGGGAGGCCTGCGGATGGGCTGGCACATCGCCCTCTTTGCTGTCAGAGAGTGACTCAGATCCCCTCCTGGCACTAGCCTGCTCAGGCAGTGCAAGCTGTTCCTTTGGCTCCTGGAGATTGAGCTGGTTCTTTCTTTTCCCCTAGGACTGAGGCCAGGGAGGAAGGGTGCTGGTGTCTGTGTTTCCACCCCCTTCTCTTCTCCCGGCACATGGGTGGGAGAGGAAGAAGTGGAGGCTGCAGTGCTGAGCTCTGGATTCGGTCTCTGCAATCCCTCCAGGCTGTACCCAGCCCTGCTCAGCACACACACAGCAGGACAGCAGGCCTGCTGGACAAATGGCCAGGTGATGTGGTACTGGAATGGAAGGCTTTCCTGAAAAGTTACCATCAAAAACTGGGTCAGGTGGACAAGTGCTGATGAAAGGTTGGCTAATGACCACCTGTGAGTAACGATATGACCTAAGATCATGCCACACAGAGGGACCTTGAGACGGAATGATTATACGGAATCCTATTGCTCAAAAGCTTTGCATACTCTCAGTGTCAATTATTCCTTACAATATCCTGGGGACAAAGCGATATTCCTTTTTTTTTTTTTTTTTTTTTGTATTTGAAGCTTAGAAAGGTTAAGTCAATTGCTGAAGAACATGTACATATTGAATGGCAGAGCTTAAAGCCTAACTTAAAGCCTAACTTGAGTTATAGGAGTTTTAATAAACCATGAACTTGTGCCAGTGGTTCTGGGCTCTTAGGCATAGCACTGGTCTTATTTGAACCCTTCCTTGGAGTGGTGCATGCTCACAAGGAGAATTACGGTGTCCCAGCAACCGTCAACACCTCCAAAGGGGTAACATGCATGTGGCTGAACATTGGGAAGCCCCCAAGGCTGACAGTGATTGCTCACCCACTGGTCAGAGAATTTTGCATTTATTCTGTCCCTCAGCTTTGGTGGACTGTACTTAACCTAGCATATTATTTTAGGTTGAGCCATATGAATCATCATTTTTGTTGGTCAACAATGGTCTCGTGTTGGCAGTATTTTACAAGTCAACCTACTCTATCAAAGGTACTAAATAAATGTGTTATCTGACTTGAGAGAATCTCGAAGTTTTAGCGGTCCATATTTTCAAAGCAGACTCAAGTTCCTCAGCCTCTACTGGGACTACCATGCCACAGTGTCATTGGAGAATTAGTTGGGTATCCTTAGGTCGGTCCCTGAGGTTATCCCTGCATACACACCCGTCTTTCCCTCAAGAGGCCTACAGCCCAATGGTACAGACATACCAGTCTTGGCCCTGGAGTCTAAGGGTTGGACAAGCATAATAATTAAGATCATGGCCCCAAAATCAAAGGGCCTTGGTTGGGTCCTCTGTTCTGTGACCTTGGACAAGTAGGCCAGAAATAACAATAAACCTACCTAATAGAATTATGAAGATTAAGTATGATAATGAAGGCAAAGGAATTAAAAATGGTAGAAGGTGCTCAGTTTTAGCTGAAACTATTACATCTTTGATCATCATCAATATTCTTATGTCTCAGATGAGAGGGAGCCCATGAGGACTCAGCACAAGGTGGCGGCTTCTGCGGTCTACCACCTCAGAGTCAGGTCACAACTTCTAAAATGATGTCATCTGTGATCATCAAGTTTAGGACAATTGAAGACAGGCCTGAAGACAAGGCATCTACCTTCAAACCCTCCCCAATCACAAGGAAGATTCAGAAGCTTGTAGGGAAGATGTGCTCTGTGGCTAGTTCTCTCCTCTGGGGAAGGGACCCTTAGAAGAATCTGGGGGTTGAAAGAAAAAAGAATTATCCTCTGATACCCAGAATATCTGTTGTCCAACTCCTGTGGTTGAGTGAGGCTTCCTAGGAGGTTGCTCAGGAAAGGGGAAGTTCAGTGGACAGCTTTATCATCTCTGATCAGGCGAGAAGCTCTGTAACATTTGGGGGCACTCAGTTTATACACTTCCACTCTCATTTCTGATGCCAAAATCAAGTTCAGGGGTCCCCCAAGACCTCCCTTTGTATCAATCATTTGCTAAAATAATTTACAAGACAGCAGTTCTACTCCTGGCTATAGTTTGTTACAGGGAAAGAGCTTGAAATCAGCCCAGGGCAGAGGCTTAGAGTGTGAAGTTCAGGAAGAGTCCCACATGTGGAGCTTCCAGGTGTTTTCTCCCCTGGTCACTGTTACTGTCCTAACATCAGTGTGTGGCAATACACATAGAGTACTGGCAGACAGGGAAACTTACTCTGGCCTTGGTGTGGAGAGTTTTTATTGGAGCTCCATCATTGCCACACAAGTGACTTTGCACATTGCTCATCTAAGTCTCCAGCCATCAGAGGTGTGAGCTGATATCATGTGACCCCAAAGCCTCCACTTTACATCACATTGATAGACAGCATCGTTACTCTCTGCCTGGCCCAATGTCCCCAGGCAAATGATATTCCAAGGGCTTATAGATTTCCTCCAAGAACCTACAGGTAAAGCCAGACCTCTTTGGGGAAAGGTTAAACTCGTCACTACACAGGCTCTGTGTTGGGTCTGGGGAAACTGAGATAATGAGATACTGCCCATTCCTGGAAGTCCAGTCTATGGGGAGAGAAGATTGTGTAACCAGTACCAGCCTGTTGGTGTGTCCTGTTGGCCATGACCACCAGAGGGAGCTGCAGTGAGGTTCTTCCAATAAGAGCAAGCTTGACCTGTGAGCTCTGCAGGAATCACCTAGAGTCCTGGGAATGAGGCTGACCTGATTAGTGGAGTTTGTGAGTTGGGGTGAGACCCTCAAAACATTTATGGAAAGGAAATTCTTGACTGTTACTGACATGCTTATCAGTTCCATTGGCCCAGGACATCTCTGCACACGGTCTACCTCACTCACTGACTTTGAGGGTTGATTGAGTGGATGATGGGTAGGACATCTGAGCCTTCTCAAAAACTCAAGAAGCTCAAATCTCAGTAATGGTTGAGACACCAGCAAGGTTGAATAAAAGTAAGTGAGTGATTGACCAGGGACAGAAGTGTGTAGACATGATTATGTAAACCGTCAGAGCCCTGGCCTTCACCCACCCACCATTGCTGTCCCTCTCTGCTCTAATGACAGCAGCTGCAGCACAGGATGCCCCTGGGAGCAGTGAGAGGGGATGGACATTCTTCTTTTGCTTCAGTTTTCTCAGTCCCTGCCCTGGCTCCATCTGGGGTAGGGATGGAGTAATGTCCCTGGATGCTCTTTGGCACCATTTGCCTACTTGACCGAGGCCGGATCTCCATTCCACTTATTCCCACCTCTCATCCACCCAGGATTTTGCACGTCTTGCCATTGACCTCACCATCAACACCTGATGGAAACTCAAAACAACTGTCCTTTCCTTTCCACTCACATTGTCCATGTTCTAGGACTGGCCCTCATATGTGTTATCTGGGTCCCTGGGGATGAGCAAATCCATGAAATTAATTCAAAGGAACCAGACAGTGTCAGCCTGGGGAGAGGTGGCATCTCTGGGAGACTGTTAAGTGTCAGTGAGAACCATAAAGTCCTCTTTCAAGGTGGCCTTTTTCAATGGGTGCTCATGACTTTATGCCCCAGGAATTTTTATCACCTGACATAATTTCACCATGAGGTCTCTTTTAGGGGGCTGGGAACACCTCACTTGTCACATTCCTTTATTTGCTCAAGAAGAACAGCACAGTCCTGCTCTCATCTCAGAGTACCAGTAATCAGCAGCCACCTTTTCATAACTTAATAATCAATGATACAATGAATCAAAGTTTTAAAAAATAAATAAACAAATAAATAAATAAATAAATAAATAAATAAATAAATAATCAATGACAGTTCTGTTTGGGTGTTGGGGGGTAGTTCTGAGTAGTTTAAGGTCTTCACATTTTGTGATTTTTTTATTTTTCAAAAACAAATTTTGGTATCCCTGTATTTGACTTAGGGCAGCAACAAAAAGAAAAACTTGGTTTGTCCAATTCAGTGGTATTCACTGAATTTTTCATAAGCCTGGCACTCTTGGGGTGCTAGGAATTTTAAGTTAAAATTTAAAGACAGAATCCTAGAGTTTGATGAACACAATCCAGTGGGAGAGATAAGTATGTAAATAAGTCACCACACAGCAAAGTGACTAATGCTATCTAGGGGGGATAAACAATTGCATCTTCTGCAAAGAGTGATGTTCAGGAAAGGGTTCCCAGAGAAAGAGCTGCTTCAAGCTGGCCTTGGAAGCACACTGGAGTTCTACAGGTGAAGAAGAGAAGGAAGTTATTCCAAGCAATGGCAGCCACACAGAAAAAGACTAGAAGGTGTGAGAATGCATGTTCATTGAGGACCTAGATGAGCCAAGGCCACCACCCACTGCTGCATGAGCTGCACACTGCACAACTCCAGGGGAGGACGGTAATGCAGACTGGGGTATGAATGATGCAGCCTGGAAGGGTAGGATGGGGGTGTAGTGACAAATCGTCAGAAATTCCACATTCATTTCATCTGTTGCCCTAGCCATCAATGTACAATTGCTCAGCAAACATGGAGCAACTGTTGGGAACTTGGGGGTTGACCTTACCTCTTCCATTGTTTCCTACTCCACTCACAAGAGCTATTGAGGACTGTCTAGTGGATGGTCAGCACCCTTCAAACCTGAGACACCACTCACCCGCATTTCTGGGATAGGTAGATTAGTCAGTGGGACTGCGCCAGCCCCCTTGCTCATCTTCATGAATGTCTAGGAGCATAGGGACCATCCAGTCCAGCATCCTCACTCTCTAAACCAGGAACTGAGGGTCCAAAAAAAGACCCCCCCAAAATCAACAGCTGGTTAGTTCTAGAGCCTGAACTAGGAGCTAAGTCTTTTATCGTGAATCTCAGTATTTTTGCACCAAAAGGCTAAAGAATTGTAATTGAGGACTGTGTATTTGTCCTTCCAAGAAGGGAGTATTGTGCCTAAACCAGCTGCTATGATAGGTAACTTTTGAAATCTTGGTATCAAGAAAAATTCATGTCTGAGTCTCATCACAACCCAATGTGAGCTGGGGGTCCAGTAGTTACACAGGGAAGCAGGGGGCTCTGTCTTGTGATAGAAAGGTTGAGAAAAGACACCCACTGTTAAGTGCTTTGCCTGGGAGGTCTCACATCAACACTGCCCCCATCCCAGAGTGCATCTAGAAGGAAGGGTCAGCTGCATACAGGAGTCTGAGATAGGCTCAGTGAGCATCCAACCAGCATACACCACAGTTGAAACACGGCAAGTCCCCGTCGTGGCTGTTATTCCTAATGAGAGCAGAGTAATGGCAATCAACTGAATGGTTATCTGGTGTCCACCCCAGAGCCATCACTTCCTTCTTCTGTGCCCCACCCCCAAGGTCCATTGCCCAGGGAGAAACTGAGACCCAGAGACCTGTTCAGGGTCATAGCCAACCACACAGCTCAGAATGTCGGAGGTTCAGATTCCAGGGAGCACCTTCAGGTAGCGGATACTATCTCTCAGAAGACAGTGTACAGCAGCATGCCTCAGCACTAGCGGTTCACAGTAGCAGAGGATGGCAGACAGCAAGGCCCCTGGGGAGGAGAAGGGACAGGAGAGGGAGAGAGGCACAGACGTCTTCTCTCTGTTGCTCCCCTGTCTGCCAGTCATGCTTCCTCTGACTCTGTCATGGAATTGTGTGTTTTTGGTGACAGTAGGCACCACTACTCAGAATATTAGTCTGCAAGGAGAGAGCAGTAGGGACTGATTCTGGAGCCTGGGGGGCGGAGGGTGGGCATGTGCGTGTGCTGCCTCAGGTATACATCTGCTGTTTGGCTTCAGCTTAGCTTTCCCCAAGATGGAGAACACAAACCAGTGTTTCTTTCCACCTCCAGGAACTGTGGATCTTGAACTAGAGAAAACACCTTTTGGGAAAGAGATTCGAACATTCAGCTTCTCCCCCAGGTCTGGTCTCCTAAGGTCCCTAAAACAACCTGATTCCTTCAAGCCCCTCCCTGGTGTCAGGTTGGGCTCTCTTGGGGTTGCTCCATTCACACACAAAGCTCTTTCATGCCACCACCATGTCCTCTAACCCTCCCTCTGCATCAACGTACCTTTAGTGTTTCTGTAGGTGACATGACCTTCCAACCATAGAGGACTTGATTCAAGTCAGAAAACCTACAGATACACAACTGCTATCGACTCCATCAATCAACTCATTGTTTATAGTTATAAAGTTAATGCCTCTTTAGAAATCACATTAGTTCCTGGGGTTCCCCCACCCCTAAATTTTAAGCCTTTTTAAACTAGCAGCCTTGATTTAGGTTGTTGAAGCTTCAGTTCATTGGAGATGGGCAGGCAGGTAGATTGATAAATGAGGTTTCAAGAACAAGAATAAATTTCACCAGCTCCTTGGCGAAAGCTAAATGGCACCACGGTGGGAGAAGTGTGCTAATTGCTTTCATTCATCTTATTATCTCATTTAGTCTTCAGAATAAGATGGGGTCAGTTACTGTGTGAAAGTTACTTTATTAGACACTGCAAGGGCCAAAGTGATTTTAAAATGTCTCTGTCCCTCCCAGAGCTCTAGTGGCCACTATGGTTTACCACCATGACCATCACTACTGTTAGTGGCAACATGGTGGCACGGTCGTGGTGACTGAGCTCACATTTATGCCAGTACACGAAGTGCTCAACAGGCATCATCTCCTTTATTTCTCTGTCACTTCTAAGGGACAGTCGTCATTACTGTCATCCCATTTTACAGTCCAATAACTCAAGTCTCAGATTGATCACCTGCCTGAGGCACCAAGTAAGGAATAGAGCTCAGGAGTCATAATAACTGTCACAGGTAATGCAAGCAGAGGCCAGAGCCATGGAAAGCGCTACACTAGCATCACGAATGAAGTTCCTAGGAAAGGCAAAGCTTAATTCTCATGGGGGAGCCTGGAAATTTACCTCGATGGGTATGAAGTTGAGCTGGTACCTAAAACTATGGCAGGGGTCCCCAGGTAGATATAAGAAGGGGAATTCTGGAGAGCATGACTTCATGAAGGTGAAGACTGTTTGAGACTGGGTCATGAGCAGCCCGCCTGGGCTGTGGAAGGAGTCCATTCATGGTTTAGGTAAGGTTTTCCCAAAGATATTTGTATTATTATAAAGAGCAGAGTTATTCCTTCCCATTATGCAGATGGGGATCGTTCAGACCTGCTCAGAATTGATAAGGTCTAGAGAAAACTCCCAGGCATGAAGCCCAAGACCTACAGGAGAGCTTAGCCACATGTCCTCAGAGGACTCTGCCTGCAACAAACTAGAAAACCCTGGAGCAGCCTGGGCCTGCTGACTCCCAGGAGTGAAGGAGGAGGGGGCACGTCCAGGAAAGGGTTCCAGACCTTTCTCCTGGCAGCTTGCTTGCTGTCTGCCCTCCATTTCTCCTTGAGCTTTTGGCTTGTCCATACAACACAGAATCTGCATTTTCTAATCTCAAGTGCATTTGAACCATTGTTCCTAGAGATTCCCAGGTGTCTTCTCTGGAAGCAGGTTATAGGACCAGATGTGGAGAAGCAATGTCCCTCACCTTTTCTAGAAGCAAGGTCCCTCACCTTTTCTAGAAGCCAACATTGCTTATCTGACTGCTCTGTGTCTGGCTCCATGCTCAGGACCAGTCTACACTGCCATCCCTACAGTTAAGGGGCTCAGGGCCCATCTCTGAAAATAACCAGAAATGAGCCATAAAGCAGCCAGTGACTCACTGTCATTAAGCAGACGAAGTGTTATTGAAATAGTGATGCACTGAGGATGAAGCAAGCATAATTTAGCAGAAATTATGGTAGGAGAGATGGAGGGTGGGCGACAGGGAGACCTACCTGGCTGATGGGATCGTGAGGCTGTTAGAACAGGCTGAGGGGGCGGTAGAGGCATCTTCTCCAGTGGCCGCTTATGACCAGGACAGTTTTGTCAGGTTACAGGAAATGAGGGTGATAAATCCAGAACAGCATATTCTTCACACTCAGGCGTCTTGGGGACAGTTTTCTCTGCTTCTGGGGAAACACCCTCAGATGTCATTCTGCACCCCGTCACCAGGGCATCTTGTTCAAAGGCAGACTGTGGTTCAGATGTTCTGTGTGGGGGCCAAGGCTGCAGGAGTGTGCCCAACCAACCCTCAGGGAGGGTGGTGGCTGCTTCTGGGGTGAAGGCTACGAATTGGGAACCAGGTGGTAGAGAGGCCTCTTCAGGTTCCCTCTGAAGCAAGAAGGTTTACTACTCAGGTGTGACTTTTCAAATGTGAATTTCTTTATACAAATGTCTTGAGGTGTCTGTCTGGGAGTGGAAGAGGTGATGGTCACACCAGGAAGTGTCAGGAGATTTCAAGGCTGCTTAAGGTCCTGGTTCAACAGATGAGCCCTAATGACCACCCAGTTCCCAGCAGGACCCCTCTGAGCACTTCCAGTCATGGTGGGCCATCAGGAGTCAGGTTGGCCTCAACCCCAGAGGACCTAAGGCATGGCCTCATGGAGTAGGGCCCAGGGGCAAATGGTTCTTTTTTTACTCCCTTGGGATATAATTTCCTGCTTCACTTACAAAGGGCAACAGGGTCTGGGAAGAGCTGGTATTCTGAACTCAGGAGAAATTAGATTACAGAGCTTGTCAGGAACTCTCCTTTGGAGACATCCAAGAGGTGTGTTCCTGATGGTCCCAGGACATCTGTTCTCACAGATATCATCCATCTGCAGTCAGCAGACAGTGTGCCAGGGAAGTATATAGGTCAAGTGCTTGGGGACTGGGAGAACATCACCCCTGGGGCCACCTTGTTTATTTCTAACACTCCTCACAAAGCCAGTTCCTCTTCAGCAGAGGAAAAGAGTAAATTCCAGCCCAGGTAGGCCTGTTTATCATCAGTGCCAACTCAAGAAGGCCCAAATAGCACAACACCCAGAAAACTGAAAGGGTCCACACCATTGATTTCCAACCAATTTCTCAGGGTGGCGAACTGGAAAATTATCCCAGGAAGATGGTTCTCTGACTGAGGGGCTGGAAGGTGGTCACTGACCTGGCTCCTTGAAATCCCTCTGCAGTCCATGTGCTTCTCTGGACCAGACCACGTGCCCTACAGCAGTAATCTAGCAACCTCTATGGCCGCTTTACAGCCTCTGCTTATAGACCTCCATGCTCCACAATGTGACCCCATTCCCTAGATTTGTGATTCTCAATCTTGTACGGTATCCTCCCTGAGGGACATTTGGCAAGGTCTACAGACATCTTTGGCTGTCCCAGCTGGGGCAGATGCAGTTGGCATCTAGTGGGTAGGGGTTAGAGATGCTGACCAATATCCTACACTGCATAGGACAGCTCCTACAAGAATGAAAGACCCAGCAAATGCTGGAGAAAGCCTGCCCTAGGCAAGTACTTGGGTCTGAAGCTGACCTGGGAGAGGCAGATACTCAGGAAGCCAGGATGAGAGTCTCCAAGAATCCTTGCCTAGGGTGAGACACTCAGGCTTCATTCTTCCTCCTAGAGTGAGGATGCTCCACACCATACTCTGTGGGCCACCTGTCTTTGTTATTTGCCTTTCAAGTTATCATCTGGTCATTCTCCCTATGTCAAGATGGGTTTTGTTTTGTTTTTGTTTTTGTTTTTGTTTTTTGGTACTGGGGATTGAACTCAGGGGCACTCAACCACTGAGCCACATCCCCAGCCCTTTTTCGTATTTTGTGTAGAGACAGGGTCTCACTGAGTTGCTTAGCACTTCACTGTTGCTGAGGCTGGCTCTGAACTCAAGATCCTCCTGCCTCAGCCGCCTGAGATGCTGGAATTACAGGCATGCACAACCATGCCCAGCTCAAGATGATTTTAATAGGTGGATGCAATACAGCAGGAGAAGCAGGGAATTCCCGGGTCTTCCTGGTGTTGTTTTCCATACTCACTGAAGATGGCAATGGTCGCAAGTAAAGAGTCAGGATTGAAACTAAACAGAACCAGTCAGATCATGACTGCATGCAGGTAAATAACCTCTTATCTAGCTACATGCTGGGTCTTGGAGTTTGATAAAATTTAGGGCTGAGCCAGACAATGTTAAGGATGAGGGTGGCAGTGCAGTTTGGTGAACTCATAGTGAGTGTGCTTCACTGGATGCTACGGGCACCATGATGGACACACATTGATGGTGGGTGTGCAAGACTCTACAGTCAAATGAATTTGATTCCCAGACAAGCGTTTTGAAGATTAGTCTTATTTTATATTTTCATTCTTAGCCTCCATTAGAAATAAACATGCTTTCTTCTTCCACTTAACAGAGAAAACATTTGTTTTTTGGTTTTTTGGGATTGGCTTAATTACTTCTTTTCTTAGCATGATATTCTAAAAAAAAAAAAAAGAAAGAAAAGAAAAGAGAAATAAATAAACATGCTGGCATTACATAAACACTGTGCTTTTATTCATTCATTTTTATTTATCTGAGATAGTAACAACAAAGGATATACATGATGTAGATAAAGATATAGACCTAAGTAAGAGTAAATATATTTGTATATCAGGACTGAGAGTTATATTAGTGCTGTTGGTCAGTCTATTCACTATGATAGATCATCTTGTTTATCTCTGAACTTCTTACCAACCAAGGGTAAAAGGGAAAGAGGAGAAAAATTAATAAGATTTTTACTCCTGTCTTTGAATAACAAAATGGCCAGTTTCTCCAACTATAATTTTGGAGCACATTCAGAACTAACTTTGTTACACAACAACACTTGATTAAAATTGAGGGCAGAGCATTAAGTACAGTTTAGGGTGATAGTTCTGTGAGACTCCTGAGGGGCCATTGTTTTTAACATTCACTTGAAATGGCATCAGTTATATCCAGAGGAGTACATGTGTCCCTGTCCCTTATGTTCTCTTCCTTAAGTATAATTTCTCTGGCTAGGTTTTTCAGCAGGAATTCTTTATAGATAATCTAAGATAATACTTCCATATGAGGGCCTGGATGCTGGTCTTCTAGTTCATAAGCAGATGGGTATAGCTCAATAGAAGTGCTTATACCCGTTCCTTTCTAAATAAACATTTATTTATTTATTCACCTATTTTTTCCATTTGTTCTTCCATTTGTAAAACCCTCTCCCAGTTTTGGAAAGCAGAGTGAGAGAACATTGTGGTTGACGAAGTACTTATTTAGATGAGTTTAGATGGCTGCGAGTTAGAGTCTTCCATCCTCCATCCCCCCTTAATGCCAGGCTCCTCACCTGGAGGCGAGAGGCATGGGCCTCATTGTTCTGCGGGAAGCTGTCAGTGATACACGGACAGGTGAGGTGTGGAAAGGAAATCAGAAAGGCTATTGAGCGAGTGCCTGCGAAGCTAAATGGGTTTACAAACTGAGAGTCCCACTGCAAATTAAAAAAAAAAAAGAAAGAAAGAAAGAAAAGAAAAAGGTTCATGGCATCCCTTTCATAAAAGGACAACAATCCACCCCTTGTTCCATTCTCAGTCACACATTTGCATTCACGGCCATGCCCGTTTGCACAACCAGTTCTATAGGCACAAGTCAATTTATTTTTGGTTTTGGCACCATGCTTTTCTGTTGCCAAGAAACACGTCAGTTGCTTAATGGTTCATCTAATCCACCCTGTTGACTCTTTGCAATACGATCTATTTCTTTGTCCTTGTTTAAATCCGTCATGTGGCTCCATTAGGCCTGAGATTCTGCTCTTACATCTTTTCTGCAGGTGCTCACACATAAATACACACACATTCACTCACATGGGTATACCTTTGGGGACCCCCAAACTTTAGAAGGATAGAGAACAGCTTTGAGCAGGTTCAAGCATTTCCTAGCCCTTTGAAATGACCCTGTGACAACCCACAGAGCTGTCACATCTTGAGGATCTGCATCTGAATCCTCAGGAGCGGTTCCATCCTTGCTAAGGCACCATGCTGGTTGTTTGAAAGCTAACCAGAACATCTTTTTGTTGGTGTTATACCACACTGCTGAAAACCTTTCTGTAATGTATTAGTCCTTTCTCCCGGGTTGGTGATCCTCACACTTAGCTGAACCTGCCTTTGAAGATAATGGCTCATAAGCACGTAAAGGGCATGGATTTTGGGGTGAGACAAATCCAGCATTGGATTCCAGCTTTCAGTGCCGTCCATGGGCCCTGAGATCGTGCACAACTAGCTTTTATTAATTTGGGTTCTATTTACTGGTCTATAGAAATAAAACAGAACATATTTACCTTGTGAGGTTATTGTGAGAGTTAGGGATACTGCAGGTGAAGATCTCAGAGTTAGTGTATCCTGTCTGAGGTGCTTTTGGCTTTCATAATGCCCGAGTATCAGAGTCTCTTATAGTTATAAAATGTGTGAGAAGCAAAATTGAGTCAAATTTGGACTGTCCTCAGGACAGTCCTTTTGAAAAACTGGATGCCCAAACTAGTGTTCTCTTTGTTAATAAAATTGATGTATTGTGGGAAAATATCCCATTTTCCCATGAAGGGCTGCTCGTGTAAGTGGCTCATGAAGGTGTGTGGAGAATGGGTTCCACCTGCTGTTCCTGGCTCTGCTGGACTGGGGAAGGGATGTAAGAGTAGAAGGACTGGGTTCTGTCACCCCAGCCACACAGAAGAGGGACAGGGAGGAAGATTCCAACTCCCTACCTCAGATCTGACTACCTGGTCCCCAAGCCTCATGAGATCCATTCTGAATTCGGTGCAATGGGGGTAGTTACTTCTGGCAGAATTTCCTGTTGGAGAAACAAGCAAACAAACAAAATTGCTCCTGGAGCATCGTAAGCCCCTAGAGTTCTTTAAGGTGAAGGGCATTTTGATGAATTGTCAGATTATCATGGACACAGAGATAGCAATGCTTGGCCTCCAAGATATGTAGACAGAAACTTAAGAAGGAAGGTGTTGGCAGCAGAGTCACAACCCAGGAAATTAAAAACTCAGGAGGGCAAATCCAGATGAGGGCAGGTGGCAAACTGCAGTAGAAGGGACGGTGGCTCCTGGAACTACAGCCCCACTACAGTCCAAAGACCGAACTGCGCTCCATCTGCTCTGCGTATGCCAAGCCGCAACATGCAACCCAAACCTCAGACTGACAGGAAAGAATGGGCCACTCAAATTCCTTCCATCCCTCTCTTATTCAGAACATCCAAAAACTCTGTTCTTCTAGACAGAGAACCAAGATGTCAGCACCCAGTCTCCTGGGCCCATTCTGCTTTTAAGGCTGAATTTTCAAAGATTAATTAATCACAAATTAGTAAATAACAAACAGTCAATGATAGGAAAATGTTACGATGTCTTCCAGTACTTCTAGAATGCTAAATGGCAATCCCCCTAATAGACTCTCATTAAGTATAATTAACTGCTTACTGTGTGCCAGGTGGTCTGCTGGGCACGTCCAAATCACAGAGAAGCATGATGTCCCCAGCTCCTCTAGGGGACTCAGTCTGATGGGAAAGGCAGCGGGCATGGAGAAAGCCACTGCAACATGGGGCAGTGACTGCCAGTGTCAGGTGATGGGCCAGCCAGCCAGACTCAGCAGGCCACCTCACCTGGAAACAAGGGAGTTGGGAATCTGTTTTATCCTGTGTGTTTCATTGCATTGATTTCAGTGAGAAACCTCAACTGGATGAGCAATGCCTTCCGGACAGTGACAGCTTTTTAGGCATCAGGAGAGATGGAAGTGGGGAGGACCCATTCTTTCCCTCTTGAATCTCTGATCCAAAGGACCTGTATGTGTCCGGGGAAGGGCTGTGTTGCCTTTTGCTCAGGGACTTCAGGTTCATAACACTAGATAGCTCTGTGAATGGGACATATGCACCTTACACTCATATGCATGGGGCCAAAACTGGGGTGCTGCCCACACCTGCTTCTCCCAGGACCCTGCCTTACCCTGTCCCCTGGCCAGTGGTATCTCTAATGCCAAAGGGCCTTCCAAAGCTTGTTAGGATTAGAAGCTTTTCCCAATCACCTGCAGACTTGCTCAGCCTGAGCATGGCTTCTGCTTTTCTTGTGATGATTGCACACACTCGGCCTCCTCTCTAGGGATCAGCCACCTGGTCTTAAAGGGGTGTCCCAAGATACCCTCCCATAACCTTCTTCAATGCCTCATTTGAAAAAAAAAAAAAAAAGACAAAAAAACCCTTCTCCCTTAAATCTCCCTGAGTGTTTGAAGCAGTTATTTCAGGGAATGAGCTCCAACTATGGGGAAAGACAAGCATCTGTTTAAGGTAGGGCTGGATCACTTCCAGTTGTGTCATTCTGGGTAGATAATTCGACCTCTCTGAGCTTCCATCTCTTCCTCTGTAAAGTAGGATTGATGTGAACATTACAGGGTGACATGGCCAAAGCACCATGGCATATGGCAGGGGACTGTTACTTTTAACGCACTCCCAACTTCATTTTTGGTACACATGGAGTTTGCACCAACATAAAGTTAATTTCGTTCATCAGTTGCCATTTTATGCACGTGTCTTATGAGCCAGCACTTGGCTAATTACTTTTAATAGGCACTGTCTCACTGAATCCTCCTGTTTTTGTGATGTGACTGTTATTTTCATCATTTTCTAGATTAAATAACTGAGGTTGGAGATGAGGAATGTGAAACAGTGTTCTCCGAGGAATCTTCCAGCACCCTCCATCATCTCTCACATCTGCTCTGGGATTATTTGCTTATCTCACTACATCTGGTCTCTCATACATATGTCCTCAGCACCAGCAGGTGGTGTGTGTTGGAGGGGTGGGGCTTGGGGTACATAGAAGGAAGCCCATGGCCTTGTCCTGCAGGGGCTTGCAGGCTGGTTGGTGGGAAAGGAAAGGGAGAAAGAGAGAAAAGAACTGCATGCACTTGTTTGAGGACAGGGACTGTGCTTTCCTATTTCTACTGGAGCCTCTTGTCCTCAGCACCCAGCCCAGGACTGTGCCTGGCAAGTTGCTCATGCCTGTCACCTCTATGGACAGCAGAAGGCAGCAAAGACTTGCAGAGAAGGAAATGATTCAGGGGCAGAGCTGGCCCCTTGCACCTCAAGGTGAGATGTGTAGGTCTCTTCTGGGGCCCTCCAGAAGGCTTCTTTCCATGCTTAATCTACCTGTCAATGAGAACTGTTCCTCTAGGTACAGATCTTTAAGTTATGACAAATGCAGAAAAGTGAAACGTCACAGTCCTGGCCCTCAAGAGCCCAGGAAGGCCATGAATGTCAGAAGGAAGCTTTATAAAGCTCCAGGAACTGTAGGAAATACAACAGTCCAGGGAGAACCTAAAAGAGCCTTTTTAAAATTAGGGCCATAATGGATAGAAGAGAGGAGGAAGGCAGGGCAGCCGGAGGTAGAAACCCACTCCTGACTATATTTGCAAGAGCCTGGTAGGTCTGTTAAGTGACTCCAAGGATCCTGATGAGAGTGAAGTGATGGTTTGAAGAACCATCCCATGGGATTTGGGCCTGAATTCGAGTCCTACCAGTCAGTGATGGCTACCCAGACGAGTCATTTACTGCTCGGCCTCAGTCCCCTCTCCTTGGCAGTGGGACCTACTGCAAGGGTCATGGTGAGAAAAGAAGTCTGCTTCAGGACAATGTCTGCCATTGCTGGAGTTGGGGATCTGGCCAGGTATGGTTTTCCTCTCACATGGCCTGACTCAGTTTTATTTAGGAAGTATCTAGGTTTCTTCTGGAGGAAAAAAAAAAAAAAAAAACAATAAGCCAACTTGATATTCCTTTCCTTTACTGAAAAAATTAAAACAATCCTTTTAAAGTGGGCATCTCACATTTCAAATGGTAAACCAAGGCTCAGAGAAGCCCACCAACTTGCTTCCATCCCCCATCGACCAGAAATTGAGCCTCTGGAGGCTGCAATTCAGCTGGAGACCAGAGGGGTTTGCACCTGAGTGTGCATGAGAATCACCTGCGATCCATTGAGGGCAGAGTCCCTGGACCCACCCAGAGGAAGTCAGGTAGAACAGGACCAGAATGGGGCTGGCACTTCATGGTGTTCCAATTCTCCAGGTCTTGTGACATAGGTGGCCCAGGGTCCGTGCTGAGATCCTTGGCCCTAGACCCCACAGGCTTCTTTCCTCTCATGACACAGCAGTCTAGGGCCACCCTGCTCTGGCCACTAGACTGTGCTAGACTGTCCACTAGACTGCCTGCCACTGCCATAGGCAGCCCACAGAGAAGACTCAAGCACACGAACTGCCTGCAAAACAAGAGATGACCACTTGGAGAGCTGCTGGATGATCCAGGTGCCCTGGGCCTTGCCTCTTCTTCTCTCCCTCCCCTGTGGCTGGGTGCTTGGGGCAATGCTGAGCCCGTGTCTCCAGCCACGTGGGAACTTCTCTGCTGAGTCTGACTTCCTCTGCGCCTCCTGCTTTGGGGCTCCAATCTCCCTTCCTCTGATTTGGGTCTCCCAGTCTCTTATCCCATGGAGTTCTCTCGTTCTTTCTCCCAATATCCTGTCTGATCTCACCCCACTGAGATCCCCAGCATCCCGCCTGCCAGAACGGAGCTGGGAGGCAGTGACTAATGTGCTTGGAGGTGAGTCATCTGCTAAATATAAAATCCCACTCACATCCCTGGATGCAAAAGATTCCAAGGCTCCACATCCTCCCCCCAACTCCATCCTTCCTCAGGGGGCTGAGAGTTTACTCGTGAACAGAAAATAAATAAATACCGTGGAGCAGCCACAGCAGCAGCGTCTCCTTGCCCTTCAGCTCTGTTCCCTGCAGGTCTCCAAGGCAGCAAATTTCCCAGTGCCCAGATTCTCCAGTAGCAGAGTGAGGAAGACTGGGACCCCTACCCCCTATGGAGTAAGTAAGAGGGCAAGATTTATCTTCAGGATTTCCTTTTCTCCCCTCCTTGGTCAGGTGACCCCACACTGCCCATCCTCCTGTGGAGGTAACAATCCCTTTAAACACATTAATGTCTGGCCGGCACCATGCAGCGCTTGAGCATGGATAGTGAAATGATGGGTTTCAAGTAGGGGCCCTACTAGTGGGCAGGGGCCCTCCTTTAGTGTCATTGATTCCTCCCACCTAGCTGGCTTCTTTACTGCAGCTGACTGCTGGGGTCTCTTGTTTCTCTTGGAGTCTGCATCCTTCACATGTGTGTATAGACACATCCCTACACATACCCCCTGTGCACACCTTCCTAGACATACAGTATCTGTACCCACACACACATCTACCACAGCCTGTGCGTATTTAACAGTTGGCATTCCTGGGTGTCACAGTGCTGTTGTGTCCTGTACTGGATTCACACCTTACATGGATTGTGTCAGTTCATTTCTTCCATCTTGTGAGACAGACTCTATCAATGGTCTCAATTTTTAGATGAGAAAGCCAAAGTTCAGGAAGATAAAAACAGTCATCCAAAAGTGCAATGTTCACTGAGAACCAGGATTTGAACCAGGGCTATATACTTTTTTTTTTTTTTGCAGTGCTGGGCCTTGTGCTTGCCAAGCAGGCACTCTACCAACTTAGCTATATCCCCAGTCCTATACTTTACCTCTAGGCTAAACTAGTACCTTCAAACATGTGTGATTCCGATGTATTGATGCAGCGGGTCCACAGCCATGTGCATGTGGACACGTGTCTGGATATACATGTGTATCCATATGTCCACACATCCATACACGCCAAACATGTTTTGGGAAATAACACTTATCCTGCACTCTAATTTCATCTACACCTTTCTATTCTATTCTACTCTGTCTTTTCCATTCTCTTCTCATGTTATTTTAAAGATTTTGGTGCCCACCAGTGGAAAACACTGGCAAAATCATACCTAAACTGTACTCATCACTCCATTGGATGGCACGCGGCAAGCAGATTTCTGTCCTAGGACTTGGAACTAAAGTCCTCTTTGACTTAAGCAAGTGTCTTCACTTCTCTGAGCTTTATTTTCTTACATCTGTTTTTAATGGAGTTTACTAAGTGATCCTAGAGGCCGGGCTCATAACTTCCTGCCAATAGTCACAAGCCCTTTGCTTCCTTGTGTGATACTCTGAAGGTCTCTCTCTGGGGAAGACTTAGGTCGAGTGACCTCCCCCAGCCTGTGCTTCATGTGTGCATACCTGCACACACGTGTGATATAAGAAAAGAACTCTAACGGATGGTCTGGAGAGCGTTCGCTCTCACTTCCATGGTGACTCAAGCTCTGCATACGGAACACAAAGACAATACGTTTTCCACCATTTAGGGGTTTGCTCTGATGCGGTGAGGCACATCTTCTCATGTAAAATATCGTTTGATTCCTCTCCCCATCTTTTTGTTTGTCTGCTTCTTTATATCTTTCCTTTCTCAGGCTTTTTGGAAGGGAGATTAAAGATCACTTCAATGGAGGCAGTAAGGGAGACAGAAATGGACAGAGAGGACTGACAGGTCAGAGGTGTGTCTGGGCTGAACAAGACTAGGTTCTGGTCTCTTCTCAGCCTCAGGGTCCCTTGTGAACTTGAGCCTGGCCCCTGCCCCGTCTGTGTGTGTGTGTGGGACCTGAGGGACTTGAACAAGGCCTCCAAGAAATCCCTGAGGATGAGACTCACTTAAGTTCTAATGACTCAAGTAACCTGCCATTCTTCCCTTGGATGCATTTAGAGTGTGTTTGTCAAGTTTTGATGAGTTTCAAATTTCCAGAACAGCCTGTCATTGGGGGATCATTTTGTGGAGAATTTACATACCAGTGCTAAATGTCATAGAATCACCTGAGCAGGTCACCCATGGGCATTTCCTATTGCTGTAGATGATGTTCCCTAAGAGAAATGTTTTGCTTAGATCTCACGGCAAATCAATGACTCAGGTCTACAGGTATCCATTATTTCCACAGATCTGAGACTCTGGAGATTGTTTGGCTGCCTTTTTCTCTGACTTTGGGGTGAAAAATTATAGAACTTGTCTGCTTCATCCAACCTCCATGCATCCAGGTAGACCCCCAGCCAGGCAAATATGTTTCACTCCTACTTGATTGTATTAGTCAGCTTTTCATTGTTAGAATGAAATAACTGAAGTAGGCTAACTTTATAAAGAAGAGAGGTTTACTAAGCTCACAGTTTTGTAGTTGAAAGTTCAATAGGCAGGAAGCAGGTTCTGATGAAGGCCCCATGGCAGGTGGTGGTGGGAGCATATGTGGGGCAGGAGCAGGGGAGGATCACTTCTCAAAACAAGCCAGGTAGAGGTGGGGTAGGGGTCAGGCTCAGCTTTTATAACAATCCTTTCACGAGAACTAATCGGACAGCAAGTTCATTCACAAGAAATTAATTTTAAAAATAGCTTGGTAAATGGCAGAAAGATCAAAAGAGGGAAGAGAGCTGGGATGGGGAAAGCCAAGGGGAAGCAGAGGTACTGGGGTCTAAAATATTCCATACTTTTATAATTATGTCAAAATGCATTCCACTGTCATGTATAATTAAAAAGAACTGATAAAAAACTAACCAGAATCCCACTAGATCCCTGAATCATTTTTAACCTGAGGACTTCCTGCTAGGCTCCACCTCTTAATGGTTCCCTAGACCCTCTCAACACTGTCCCCCTGGGGGCTGAATTCCCAACAAGGGAACCCTCAGAGGGGACAAACAACATCCACATCACAGCCCTGGCTCTCCACAGCACAGCTCCAGGGCTGCATGGTGGGGGAGCTGACGCCCAGCGCCAAGGTTACCATCCACAGGGCCTGTGTGAGGACGCCTGGATGTGGCTGTGAGCTCCCCTTCACCTGTCTGGAATCCCCGCTCATGGTATTAGGCCTGGTGCCCTTTGTCCTCCATACCCTGCCTCCAGTTACCACTCAGTTAATCCTGTCAGGGGATTAATTCACTGATTGAGTTAAGGCTCTCACAATCAAACCTTTAACAAAGAGGAAGCCGAATACCTTTCATCTCTGTCTAGATCCCTCCATTCTTCCAGCTCCATCAGAAGCCACCTGGAACTTAGTTTTCTAATTGGCTACTGATTTCATATGCTGAAAGGGCCTTGGAGATCACTTTGATCTCTCCACCCAGAGAGAAGACCAGACCTGTCCAGCGGCCACAGCCTCTGAGGGCAGAGGAGGACAAGGGACTGCCTTAAACTGCAGCGGCCTCTGCGGTCCTCTTTCCATTTGCATTCTCTTCCTCTCTTCCCCACAGCAGGGGTTGGTGCCACCGCTGTCAGGGTCAGAGAATCCTCTGGCCAAGAGAAGAAGGATCCCAGATTGTCATGCTCTGGAGCAACCACGGCCGGCATCTTTGGAGGTTCCTGAGAGCTGCTTTGTCAGAAATTAGTGAGCAGGTCACTTCCAATATTCACTGAGCACCCACTATGTGCCAGCAACTTTCCCCATCCTTAAAATGTATCTTCTCACAGCAGTCGGCCTTTGTCTCAGGAATAAGACCCAGACCCCAGAAGTGGGATACCTGTGTGTTCCTGTCAATCTAATCCATGATGAAACAGGGGTGCTGTCTCCTATCTTTCCTCCTCTTTCCAATTAATTAGGGAGAACAGGGCTGTGACCAGGGTTGTGATCAGGAGGACACTTTGAGAACTTTGAGTGCCTTAGAAGGAGAATCAGCCTAAGAAAGGTTTCCTGCAGGTACTGCGAGAGAAGCAGCTGGGCTGGCTTAGCAGGCAGGGATCAGAGCTCATATTTCAGATAAATAGGATGTTTTCTTATCAGGGAGAGATGTCTGTCAGTTAATGGGGCAGGAGGACACGGTCCCTTGCAATCTGGCCCTGCCATTGTGAACCCTTAGGAAGGGCACTGGCACAGGTGCCTAGAGCCCCATCACCACCACGTCCCCTGAAAACACCTGACTCTTAGCACTGGAGGAAACACAGAGAGTGAGGACTCTATGGCTCCAGGTGCCCTGTCACTTTCTCCCACCAGGAGCCCATGCTGGACATGGGTGACTTTGCCAGCCCTGGACAGTCCCTTCCTAATGTTGAGGTCACTCGTAGCTACCAAGTGGAAGGAACATGCCGCCACATGACCCTTGCTCTCACCTAATCCCCTGTGCTGCTGCTCTTCCCACCCAGGGGCCAGGCTGCCCACGCCCCTATCCTTACCCCGGCTGACCATGGGGCCAGTGCTCAGTTGAGTCTGTTTCTGTTGCCTTGAATCAAATGAGTTAGGGACTGAGGAGGAAAGAAAAAGGAAAAAGCCTAGCATTTATTCTATAAACACTCATGTTCTACCAATATCTTTGAAAAATAAAAGGCAGAATTTACAACATTTTTTTTTTAGGTCCCCAGTTTTATTTTCTTTATGTCTCCAACCTTTTCACTCCAGGCCTGAGTGGAAGGAGGCTAATTGGCATCTTGAAGACTGGCAAAGACTTCGTGGATGTCACTACCTCCCACTTTACAGAGGAGGAACCAGAGTAAGAGAATATCAGAGACACAGAAGTCCTGAGTGTGTCAGGAGGTAGACGGCATGTGTGTGCCTCCATTGCTTGGCTCCAGTAATAAAATCACTGGATTTTATTGCTTGTGAGTGGTCAGCCCTGGGCAGGACACTTCACCTGCCCAGCCCACTCTTGTTTCCTTGACTATCCTTGTTTCCCTGATTAAGCCACCCACCTTGGCTGATTTCCTGTGAGAATTACATGAGATTTGAGGGATGTTTAGTGGTCAACCAGGTTCTATGCTGGGCTTCCACTTTCTTCACCATACCACCAGAGTTTGCTCATTTCCAAAGCCTTGGTCTCCTTGATTGCCAGTTCCAAGGGGGGACAGGGCAGAAACTATGAAACCAGTCTACCCTGTGTTGGAGGTCTGGTTTGGTCACATGTCAGCTGTGAGATTCTGAACCAATTAACTAACCAGTCTAACCCTCAGTTTCCAGATTTAAAAATTTGGAACAACAATCCTCCCAGAGGTGGCTGGAAGATCCGCTGAGGTCACACAAGGACACAAGCACCCAGCTCAGCTTGGCCCAGCCTCTCCTGACCTGCCCCACCCACTCATGTGCCCCCACAAAGGTCCTTTGCTTCTGTGTCACTCCTCAGGCCTGTTGCCACTCCTCAACAATTTTGTAGTAAGGAATCCTTGCTTCCTTCACTTTGGAAGTGAAATTCAGGAAGCAGATTCCAAGTCCGTCTTCCCAAAAGGTGACATGGCCTGAGGTCAGAATGCAACTTGGTATCCCCACCACAGGGGCAGCAGAGACAGGGAGCCCACTCCAGTTTCTCCCTTCACACCCAGCATAAGCAAACAGGACGTGGATTTTATGCCTTTTTTCTACTTGGTACCTCTGTGGTGACCTCAGTTAGTTGGAGCTTGACAGAGCCATTTAGTATTCTGTTCAGCCCAGATGCCCAAGGTGCCTTTGGAGCCAGGGCCAAACCAACGGGTGTTGTCTGAACACATGACATATCTGCCCCCTAGTGGCCAGAGAGGGAAAGGCATGGGCTGCTCCCAGCTAAGCTTGCTAAGACTGAATGATGGTGTGTTGGGGTGGGAGTGGGGATGTTACCTGGAGACCCAGCAGGGCCATCTAGCACAAATCCAAGCTAGGACAATAAGTAGAATCATCACCTGGATGCACTCCAGGCCCTACATTTGGGGTTTCATTTGTTGCATTCATTCAATCAGCAACCATTTCTGTTGAGTCTACCAGGTGTGTGTGGTTCTAGGTAGTAGGGATCATGTAGGTGATCATGCCAGGCAACAGGAGTGGCATCAGCAGGATGGTGATCATGAGTTCCCAGCACTCCTTCTGTCACTGAAACATGAATTTTAAAAACCATCCATGCACAGATATACTTTCACAAGAGCCAAGAATCCAGATGGGAGATTACAGGACCTGACAGGAAGAGACATATTGAAGAAGAGGGGAAGGCCAGTTCCACATTATCCTTGTCACCTCTCCCCCTAGCCTGTGCCGTTCAGCATGGAGAGAGACGCCCTGCACGTGGGGGAGGGAGAGCCGAACAAAGACTAGACTTCGCTGTGTACCCTGGCCCCAGGCTGGCCCCAGTCAGCCCCAGTGCAGGGCAGGCCCAGCAGACCCAGCCGCAGGAGTTGACTAGAAGGGCTGAATGGATATTTAAAAAATTAGATCTTCCTAATGCTTCCTACAAGAGACTCACTTCAGTCTTGAGGATACACAACGGGCTGAAAGTGAAGGGATGGTAAAAGATATTCCAAGGAAATGGGAACCAAAAGAGAGCAGGAGTGACTGTGCTTACATCAGAGGAAATAGTCTTTAAGACAAAAACTGGGGGTAGGAAGGATAGTAGAATGAATTGGACACTATTACCCTATGTGTGTATATGATCATATGACCAGTGTAATCCTATATCATGTACAACCAGAAGAATGAGAAGTTATGATCTATTTACATATAATATAATATAATATAATATAATGTGTCAAAATGCATTCTACTGTCATGTATAACTAATTAGAACAAATTAACAATGAGAAAACTGTTCCAATAGAAAAAAGTTCATCATATAATGATAAAGGGTATAACAATCATAAATATATGTGCCCAACATTGGAGGAGCGGAATATATAAACAATTTACTAGCAGAACTGAAGGAAGAGATAGATGGCAATGCAATTCTAATAGGAGACTTCAACACCCCAGTTTCAATAATGGATAGAACATCATCCAGACAGAAAAGCAATAAAGCAACCATGGAGTTAACACTGTAGATCAAATGGACCTAACAGACACAGAGTGTTCCATCCAACAGCAGCAGAACACACATTCTTTTCAATGTTCATATGGAACATTCTCCAGGATAGATCACGTATTAGACCACAAAACAATTCTTAACCCATTTAAGAAGATTGAAATCCTATCAAGTATTTTCTCCCACCACACTAGTACGAAACTAGAAGTCAATAATGGCAGAAAAGTTCAAAGCCCACAAACACGTGGGAAGCAAAAGATGCATTTCTAGACAACCAGTGAGGCAAAGAAGAAATCAAAGGGAGGGCTGTGGACGTGGCTCGGTGGTGGTGCTTGCCTAGCCAGGGCCTGGGTTTGACTCCCAGCTCTGCACGCACAAAAACAAACAGGTAAATAATTTTAAAAAAGAAATCTAAAGGGAAATAAAATTATATTTTAAGACAAAGAAAATGAAAACTCAACATGCCAAAACTTATGAGATGCAACCAAACAATTTCTAAGAAGGTAATGCGTAGTGGTCCTATGTTAAGAAAAAGAAAGATCACAATCAACTTAATCGTACACCTCAAGGAAGTAGGAAAGAAAGAACAAACCAAGCCAAACCCAAAGTTAGCAGAAGGGAGGAAATAAGGAAGATCAGAAAAGAGATAAATGAAGAAAAAAAACTAGAAAACAATAGAAAAGGTCAATGAAACTAAGATTTAGTTGTTTGAAAAGATAAATGAAGTAGACAAAACTTTAGCTAGACTGAAAAACATGGAGAAGACTCAAGTAAATAAAATGCTTAGGAATAAATTACCAAGGAAGTGAGAGATCCGTGTCCTGAAAATTATAAAACATTCATGAAGGAGGTTGAAGAAGATGCAAATGGAAAAGTGTCCTGTGTCATTTGAAGTAATAAGACTGTGAAAAATGTCTCTATCTCACAAAGTGACCTACAGATCCAATGGGACTGCACTGAACTAAAAAGATTCTGCACAGAAAAAAATATAACAACCAGCAACAAAAAAGGTTGTGAAAGAGAAAACCTGAAAAATAAAGTATTTCTAAACCATTCATTTGATAATGAATTAGTATCTAAAATACAAAAGAAATGCAAACAACTCAGTGTAAGGAAAGAAATAATCTTATTAAAAATGGGTGAAGGACCTGAATAGATATTTCTCAAAAGAAGACATACAATGGCCAAGAGATCAATGAACAAAAAAAAAAAAGGTCAACATCACTAATCATCAGAAAATTGCAAATCAAAACCACCATGAGTTATCTATCACCTCACATCTATTAGAGTGAACATTATCATAAAAGACAGAAACTAACAAAATTTGGAGAGGACACAGAGAGAAGGGAACCCTTGGGTATTGTTTGGTGGAAATGCAAATTGGTACAACCATCGTGGAGAACACTATGGTGTTTCCTCAAAAGATTAAAACCAGAACTACCACATGATCCAACAATCCAATTTGGGGTACAGAGCCAAAGGAAATGACGTCAAAGAGATACGTTCACTCCCATGTCCTTTGCAGCTTCATTCATACGGAATCAACCCAAGAGAGTCCATCAAGAGATGAGGGGATGAAGAAAGTGTAGTGTAGTGTGTGTGTGTGTGTGTGTGTGTGTGTGTGTGTGTGTTATGTACGTACATACAATGGAATATTTTTCAGTCTTAAAAAGAAGGGAAATACTGATACTTGCTGCATCATGGAGGAACTTTTAGGACACTTTTTGCTAAGTGAAATAAGCCAGTCACCAAAGGACAAGTACTGCGTGGTTCCACCTAGGTGAAGTAGCTAAAGTAATCAAGTTCATAGAGCAGAAAGCAGAATGTTGGGAGGCTGGGGAGGAGGCAACAGAGAATTGTATTTTAATGGGTACTGTTTTAAGGAGGGTGAGAAAGTTCTGGTGCTAACCCAGCCCTGGCTTAACCATAGAAAGAAGATGGCAATGCAGCCCCTGCTCAATATGACCCTGTGACATTACTTGCCCTGCATCCCTGACTCAGGCCCTCTGTGAACATGGGTTTTCTGGGTTGTCCCTGGGTGACCTAAGCCCTTGGCAACCCTGGCCACATGCACCTGTGTCCCACCCAGCCTGCCCTCCTCAGACATGTGTCAATAGGGTTTTGCACCAAAGCAACATGGGAACCTGGAGAAGATGAGATCATCATCCCTCCTCTGTACTTACCTAACAGACCTCCGCATTCAGCCTGCTGCTAACTCTAGGCACAGGTGACACACGGGAGCACAGCCCTGCTGACCAGTGCTCTATTTTAACACTCACTCTCAGTGCTCTGAAAATCTGCCCTCTTGGTTGGTAGGTGTGGAGTCAGCAAATGTTACCCTGATGCAAGACAACCTGGAGCCTAGACCAGCTCACCTGTTCTAGATGCTTCCTTTCATAGATAGGGACACTGAGACCCAGAACAAGGATCTTCCAGGACTGTTGGGTAAGTGAGTGGCAAACCTGGGGCCCAGTCATCCTGGCCCACCCTCCCTCCACACCATGGCCACCTCCTTTCCCACCAGCCAGTGCTGTAGGGACCCAAGTCCACAGATGACCCCAAACTTCGTTCTTGGTGCTGAACTCCTTCCTTCCCCAGATCAGCTTTTAGAAATACTCAAAAATAACAAACTGGCTTTATTGGTGGCTCTGCATCCCAGGGCTGTTCCCAATTCATAAACAATAAACAGCCAAATAAAACAGGAATAAATTAAATAAACAGGGAGGAGAAAATCCTAATAACCAGAACCATTTCTCAACTGTGAAGTCAGTGATGGAAGAAGGGAGTCATGTTCTGGAGAATTCCACCAGCGAGTATTTCCCCTCACTCTTCAGCTGGAGCAGTGGAGCCACAGAGGCACTGGAGGGGGGCTGCGAGGAAATAGAACCAATCATCCAGCACATTTATCTAAATCACACACATGGTTCCACGTTATCCTACTCAACAGAGCCACTAATGTATGCTTCATCCCTCTGCCAATGTCTCTTCCCCATAGCACAGAGCAACGCTTCCCAGAATTTCACCCAACGTGCCTTGAGGATAATCATAGTTGGAATTTCAGAAATATTCAAAAAACATTTATATCATACTGTGAAATTTACAAAGTTAAGCATAGGAATCCACGCTTAAGAAAACATTGATTTTGGACAAGCGATTTATCAGAGTGTCAGGATTTGGATTTGGAGGTGCAGGAGTGAGTTCAAGGAACACAGAAGCATCTCATTGGGCATGTTTGTGGCCCAGCTCTTGGAGGAAGCCTGCCACTCTGAGTGGCACCCTGCTGAGTGCCCCCCCCCCCCATCCCAGGAACCTTCCCTTGTGATTTAGAACAGGCCTGGGGTCATTCAGAAGGGTCATTCAGAATTCTGAGCTAATTTGATTATCTAAGCCATGGGAGAAATTGGAGAAAGAATGAGCACTTTCTTTTGTGGAGAGCCATCTGGCTTGGCTGAGCCATGTGATGCAGAGGTCTGACTCCCAGGAACCGGCAGTGAAGGGAGACTGTCTGAATGGCTGAGGGGTAAGTGGCCCTGTCCACAGTGGCTCACCCCTGAGGAAATGCTAATGCTCTAAGCGAATGGCTTCCCTAACTCCACCCCATCCTGCTCCCCACAGAAGAAGCCCCTCCCGTTCCAGGCCCCTTTATCTGTGGGACTCTAAGTAAAGGGAAGGTGGGCTCCTCCATCGTGTTGGAGGCCAGATCTGGCATGGCCCGATCCACCACGCCCCCTTCCATTTGGAAAGAGTACTGGCTCTTGTGTTTATTGATTAGATAAGTCTATTAGATAAGTCTATTAGTCTATTAGTAATTAATTGATTCCCTCGTCCACGCGGGATGTGGAAACCCCCCACATCCTTTGTAATCCTAACCTGCACCAAGCGCTAGTTTTGTGAACTGACTGGCTCAAAGAACCCCTGGGAGGGAACCTGAGACTTGAACTTCAGTGGAGTCTGTTGAGCGCTGTTCTGGGGACTGTGCTGCAGGCCTGTGCCCAGGACCAGAGCTCTCCCAGCTCTGCCAGGGCAGCCCTGGCCGCCCCCACCTTCCTCTGTGCCTTGGGTTCAGGGAAGACATTTTTAATTCATGTGACATAAAATTCATCCTTTTATAGTATGTCATTCAGTGGCTGTTAGTGTATTCCCCGCGTGATGTGACCATCATCACTATGGAATTCTAGAACGTTTTCATCACCTCAGAAAGAAACCACATGTCCACTAGCAGGCAAACCCAATTTCCTCCCTTCTTCTTCCCTGCAGCTCCTGGCAACCACTAATCTACTTTCTGTCTCTTTAGATCTGTTCATTCTGGATACTTTGTATACATGGAATCATATAATATGTGACTTTTGTGATTGACTCCTTCCATTTAGCTGAGTTTTTTCCAAGTTCATCCATGATGTAGCATGTATCAGCACTTCATTCCTTTTTTATGGCTGAGTAGTCTTCCATTGTATGGATATACTGCATTTTCTTTATCCTGACATATGTTGCTACAATCAAGGAGAATTTGGGTGATGTTCTGAGCTGTACTTGAAGCCTATACACAATTAACATGTTTTTCCATTTCCTCATCAAATTAGTATTTTAGGAAGATCTCTACGGCAGGCCTGTGAAAATCACAGGGGCAGAGAGTAAAGATGATAGGTTTTAGTCATTATTCTACTACATAGGAAAGAAATGTCAAGGTCACCTGCGTACCTCCGTGCCAGAAGCAAGCCAGCTCTCTTTCTCTCTCTCCCTTTCTCTCTCTCCTCTTTCTCTCTCTCTCTCCCCCTCTGGATCTCTCAGCTTCTCTCTCTGTCTCTCTGTCACTCTCCCTCTTCCAGTTCAAATGGTAAAGCCATAAAAGCCACAGGCCTAAATGAGCAGCTCGTCCTGGGGGTGAGAGCCCCTTGGTGGTTTCAACCTTGTCTCATATTTCTCCTGGCAGCTCTTTAAAATCAGCTGACCACACTCCTTCCTGGAACGTGCATGACTGATAATTGCCTCTCGCACAGCTATCTGCCAAACCCTGTTGCTAATGAAATGAATGATTTAGTTATCCTGTTACTAATAGCCTGCATCGCACAAACACCCATTATGGCATCCAGGAGGCTGGCAGGAATGCTGGGGGAGGCACCTGCCCACAATCCTTATAATTAGCTCTCTCATCTCAGCTCACTGGAGAGGGGACGGTTTCCAGAGGCTGCAGGGCCTTAGCCCGGTCCCTGCACCTTCCCCACAAGAGCAGGGAGCAGCTAAGGGCAAAACAAGAGCAGACCAGAGATGAGCTTTCTGTTTGCAGTTGTGATCCGCTAACCCTGGGGCTGCTTCCTCCCAGCCCCTGGAAGAGGCCCCCAGGGACTTGATGCCAAGGTTGCCTCCGTCCAGGGAGAGGTGTGTCTGACTGGCAGACAGGGGCTGCATGCTGGCATCTGAGCCCTCCCTCCCCAGAACCCCACTGCACTGCTGCTCCCTTCTGGTCCCCAAGGAGCCCCCTTTCCTTTTCCCACAGTGCCAGACATTTACTCCTCCCTCCTCCCAGCACCACCGTCCAGCACCGCTGGGGTTTCCTGTTGGCCCAGTCTAGCTCCATTGCCCATTCTTGCTGATTTCTAGGAAAGAGGTCAAGATCAAGACAAATGGACAGAAAAGAGTACGGTTGGGGAAGTGGAACTGATCAAGGTAAATAGAGACAAACATGCACAGTTATTTGAAGAACATTGTGTTACAAGTACAAATGTACACACACACACACACACACACACACCCCACACACACACACACATGTTCTCCTCATCTGGTCTTCTGGAAGATTCTATTCAGGGGTAACTTCCTCAGCCTGGGAAATAGCTGTCCAGAGTTGTGATTGGAAAATGTGCTAAAGGCACTCTTGTGAAATGAGCAGAACCGTTCACCTGACGATTCAGAGTTAGGTATTGGGGGCTGTGGGGGGAGCTGTGTCTGTACTCTGAGCCTCACCCCTCTACTGGCTCTGGCTCTGGGTAAGTCCCTTGATCCACAGCATAATAGAGTAGATGCTCAAAATATGCTTGTATTGCTACGTGTTTATTTATTTTGACAGCTACCAGCATGTCACTTTCTAAATATTTTGAGGCAACTTACAACAAGAATCAGGAAACAAAGGAAAAACTAAATTATGTGAGAGGAACACAAGGCGTGGAGAATATAGAGAAGTTAAAGATGAGATTAGTACCTGAAAATTATTGTGACCAGAGAGACTGCACATTCAACCCTGAGAGGCACAGCCCTTCCTGATTTTGATAGAAAGAGACTTCCCTGGGTTCTGATCCAGAGGCTCTGTGGAGGCAGAAGGTGGTGCCCCTGATGGCATCCCTGGGTGGAGAAAGAGAAGGGCCCCTGAGGACTGCGCTCCTCCTTGTTGGTACTTGTCAGTGCAAGCCAATACTGTCAGCTGGTTCTCACCATCAAGAGTGACTGTTTTCAGCAATTTATACGAAGCAGCGATGCTCTGCTATTTCAACAAACTCCAATGGAACAGGGGTAGGGAGGGACTTTCTTTGGTCAGATGGGGCTGGGAACCTGACCGTTTCCCTAGGCCCCTCATTCCCTACTCAGGGACAGCTGAGGCACCTCCACTCTGAACCCCAGGGGTCTGGAAACCCCTTCTCTGTTCTACATGAATGAATGGACATCAGGAAAGAAGAAGGGAGAGAGGGAGGGGAATGGGGAAGAATGGAAAGAAAGGAGGAAGAAAGGATTTTTATTGCTACTTGTATAACCTTGTAGTAAGAACCAACAAGAAAACTTACACTTTTTGTTTGTTTGTTTATTTTTTAAATTTATTGAATTTTGATCCATTGAGCACAAATGGAGTACAGCTATTGTTTCTCTGGTTGTACACAAAGTAGAGTCACACCATCTGTGCATTCATACATGTACAAAGGGCAATGATGTCTGTCACACATTCTGTTATTATTCTTACCCCCCCACCCCGACTCCACCCCTCCCTTCCCTCTATGCTATCTATCCTCCCTCCATTCTTGCCTCCCTTCCACTCCATATTATGCATCATCATTCACTTATCAGAGAGATCATTCGACCTTTGGATTTTTGGGACTGGCTAATCTCACTTAGCATGACAGTCTCCAACATCATCCATTTACCTACAAATGCCATAATTTTATTCTTTATGGCTGAGTAATATTCCATTGTGTATATATACCACAGTTTCTTTATCCATTCATCTACTGAAGGGCATCTAGGTTGGTTCCACAATCTAGCTATTGTGAATTGGGCAGCTATGAACATTGATGTGGCTGCATCACTGTAGTAATCTGATTTTAAGTCCTTTGGGTATAGGCCAAGGAGTGGGATAGCTGGGTCAAATGGTGGATCCATTCCAAGTTTTCTAAGGAATCTCCACACCGCTTTC
>JAJEJO010000614.1:554367-609930 GCA_020662805.1 Glaucomys volans | reverse complement strand
ATGGTGGATCCATTCCAAGTTTTCTAAGGAATCTCCACACCGCTTTCTAGAGTGGCTGCACCAACCTGCAATCCCACCAGCAATGTATGAGTGTACCCTTTTCCCCACACCCTTGCCAACACCTGTTGTTGCCTGTATTCTTAATAAAAGACATTCTAATTGGGATAAGATGAAATCTTAAGGTGGTTTTGATTTGCATTTCTCTTATAACTAGGGATGTTGAACATTTTTTCATAAATCTGTTGATTGCTTGAAGATCTTCCTCTGTAAAGTGCCTGTTCATTTCTTTGGCCCATTTATTGATTGGGTTATTAGTGTTCTTGGTGTAAAGATTTTTGAGTACTTTGTAGATTCTGGAGATTAGTGCTCTATCTGAAGTGTGTGTGGCAAAGAGTTTCTCCCACTCTGAAGGCTCTCTCTTCACATTGCTGATTGTTTCCTTTGCTGAGAAAAAGCTTTTTAGTTTGATTCTATCCCAATCATTGATTCCTGCTTTTATTTCTTGCGCTTTGGGAGTCATGTTAAGGAAATCTGGTCCTAGGCCAACATGATGGAGATTTGGACCTATTTTCTCTTCTGTTACTTGCAGGGTCTCTGGTCTATTTCCTAGGTCCTTGATCCATTTTGAGTTGAGTTTTGTACAGGGTAAGAGATATGGATTTAGTTTCATTTTAAGAAAACTTATACTTTGAATCTGGCAAATCAGGACCTCTTTTTCTTGTGCATCAAGACTGACTGCCCTTTGATTCTTTAAATCCCAATAAAACAAACTATGATATCGAGAGATTGAAGAGATAGCAAGGTGCCCTTGTTAAGTATATGAACTCTGGAAGCAGTCTGCCTGATTTGAATCCTGGCCTTTACTTATTAGCTGTATGATATTGGACAAGTTACTTAGCCTTTCTGAGTCCGTTTCTTCATCTGTAAAAAGAGGATCAATAGTACCTCCCTTGCAGGGTTGTTGAGAGCATAAAATGCAGGAGTGTGTATATGGGTAGAATCGTACTTGACACGGTGAAGAGCTAATCAGCGTTGGCTGTTGTTATGGGTATGTAAGTGTATGATTCCTTGCCACGCCACTTTTGCACACACAAACTTTTGGCCCTCAGGTAGGCATCCTATTTCACTTCAGGACCCTGCAGGTGGCTTGTTCACTCAGCAGAGGAGGAAGATGGCCAAGGATTTTCCTATGGGCTGCAGTGAGTTCTGGGAATGTGTCTGGTTGGGCCAGGAAGTGGGGGAGGCTCCTGTGCTTTTGTGTTGCTTTAGGAAGACTGACCTGCGGAGGCCTCCAGGTCCAATCTTATTTTGTAGTTCTGGGATATTGGTAGACAAACTCTTTCCTAAACAATATGATCTGTAAGTCCAAAGGGCATCTCCCGGGAAAGACAGGTGATCAGCGAATGCTCTGTCGGAACAGTTTCCCAGGCTGGGCTCGGGCAGAGAGCCCCGGACTGCAGGGGTTTCACCTCAAGTTCCTGGTCCTGTTCTCTGACCTGCTTCCTGGGGATAAGGTAGCATTTCAAGGTGTCTGGTGCTCCACAGAGGGTTTTCAAAGGGTTTCCCATAACAATTTTGAGGGGCCAGATGCCTGTCAGTGTTGGTGGCATGATGACTCAAGGTGAGAACTGGCAAGAGGGGTGACCAGAACCTCCGGCTGGACAAGTCACAGCTCCCCGACAGGCTGCTGTAGCAGGTTCCCATGGCTCCACCAGCTCCTCCAGCGTGGCGTGTGATCGGTTCCTACAAGGACTTGTATTTGCTTTGCAGGACGGAACTCTCAGGCTGAAGTCGGTGGTACAGACAGTGCCCACCATGGAGGCCGAAGAGAACAGGAGAGGGAGACTTGGTGTCAGGAGAGGGACTTCCATTTGAGCAAGAAGTGGAGGAGGAAACCGGGCACATCAGGGATGCAGGAATGGCATATGAGTGTGCTGGGGAAGTCAGGGGACCAGGCTGATGGGAGTGGAAAATGGCATGTGGATCTTGGATGGGGAGGGTCTGCCTGGGGCAAGGTAACCTTGAAGTCCCATTGGAATAGTTTTGACTAGACTCTCTGGGAAACAGCATGGACCTATGGGGGAGGGGTTCACAGGGAAGGACTTGTCTCCTGGCTGAGCCTGCCTGGGAACCTTTCCTCACAGTGTCAAGGGCAGTCAGAGCGAGGACTGCAGCAGCGTGTGCAAAGGTGCACACAACCCACAGGCGTGACCAGGTGTGCTTGCACAAAATGATTATCTCTGCTGAGTTTTCCAGCCTCTCAATCCTTCTGGCTCCGAGCATGTGATCTAGGGCTTATGTAGACATGACTTCACAAGACTCAATGGGACCACAGGGTGCTGTCATGTCAGAAGGAGGAGCCAAGGGACTGGGGTGTGGCTAAGTGCTAGAGTGCTTGCCTAGCACGTGTGAGCCACTGGGTTCCATCCTCAGCACCATATAAAAATCAAAAAATAAAATAAAGTTATTGCGTCCATCTATGGCTAAAAATAAACATTTAAAACATTTTTAAAAAGAAGGAGAAACTGAGGCACTGTATTCTAAGGAACCTGGTTCTAGGAACTGCCCTTAAATCACCATGGAGTGAGACTTTGGGTAGGGGCTGCTTGGACTCCTTCATTCAGCAATCTGGCTTCTAAAATTGTTTCTTTTTTCCCCATCTCTTATAAAGAGGGGGAAGGGTTACCTAAGAAGGGATATTTGGACAAACAACCATTTTAATCACTTCTCCTTGGTGCAGGTTGGTGGAGGTGGGATGGGAAGAAGAGGGTTGCTCCTGGGGTTTCCAGTCACCCCAGTACTCCTTTAGACCATCAGTGAGGGAGTGAGAGGACTCAAAAGGCTAAGAAAGATGCATAATCCTTCGCCATGTGGGAAAGAGGCAGAAGGAAGAAGACTTAAACTTGAGAGGGGGTGGGAGAACCTGGTGGAGGCTCCCGATGCCTGTGAAGCCCCGGAGCACACATGCTCCTTTGACAGGAGTGTCTTTGGTAAGAGGGAAGAGTGTGGGGCCACGGATGGCAAGGTCACCATAGTACTGACCACCTGAATTCCTCCTCTCCCCTCTTGGGAGCTGATGCCTTCATCCCTTACCATGTGAGTGGCTTCCTATCACTCCCAAGTGTCTTTTGTTCTTTCTCCCTTGGGCTGTGAGAAGGGCAGAGTGCCCAACCAGGGGATGGACACACATGTATGGTTGTGTGTGCATGTGTGTGTATGGGGCGGCACGGGGGTCTGGGGCTGAAAACAGGTCGGAGCACAGGAGTCGAGCTTCCAGGATGTGAGGCTGCCCTTAAGTCAGCTCTGTACCCTGGAGCCCAGAGGACTCTTCGCTCAGACCCATCAACAGCTTGCAACACCCTGAGCGGCCAGAGCAGCTTCAGTCACTGACCGGAGGAGCCTGGGAGGAGCCCAGGAGAAGTCACAGGAGTAAGTTAGGCTCTGAAGGGCTGGGGTGGCCGGGCTCAGTGAGAGGTGGGAGAAGCCAGGGTTGCTCAGAAAGAGCTGGCCCTGCTGAGCGAGATGGGAGAGGGAAATGGAAAATGGGAGATCTTCGTGCCCTCTGTCTGTTGCTTGATGGACAGTACCCACATCTCTGACCCTCGGGCCCTGCAATTCAGAGGCCACTGCCAGGGGCTGGGAGGTAGAAAGGGTGTGAGACCTGCTCCAAGTGTGGCCAATGGAGTTCCCCCAGTGGTGTATGGTGGGTGGTCACAGCCAACTTTCCAAGGCAAGAATGGAGGGGTGGCCCTGAGATTGGTGGTCAGGCTGGGGGACTGAGGAATCCATGTTCCATAGGCCCTCAGTGGGTAACAGTAAGTAGTGAGGGTGTTGGTTTTGGACAAGACACAGATTTTGCTTCTACTTATAGATGTTCACGGATCGATGCCAATACCTTGGAAAGCTCTAGAATAAAAATACCTGGACCTTAGGCAATGGAGGTAGGAGACGGTATCCTGTAATAAAATATTTGATTTTTTTCTCTTGGCATGGCCCTAATATCAGATGCTTGGGGAACAAGAGGTGGGGACGAATGGGTCTTGGAGCTGGCTGAGGGGAGGGCTTGGGCAGGTGGGCAGCCAGGCTGCATGTTCTTCTCTAGATGCAAGAACAAATTCCTGGTTCCTGGTGCCCTTGCCACTCCCTGCCATCTTCTTTCTTGTTCTCCATCTCCTCCAGGTGATGGTGGGCTCCTGCTTCATGTCCCAGTGGGTCTCTCTGGAGCTGACAAAACCCTTTACTGCCTGCAACTTGAGCCTGAAGCTTCTTTCAAGGTATATTCTCTGAGGTAAGGCAGCTCAGGGGTCCCGGAAGAGTTCCAGAGTCTATTTCTTCTTGGGCAGCCCAAGGGATAAATAAAACCATGAGCTTCTGACACAAAAAGTTCAAAAGCCTAGGTGCAGATATAGGCGGGAGGTGGGATTCTGCTCCACCTCTGACTTCCTCATCCCTGTTACCAACTTCCAGACTCTGTTTTCTTGAATAAAAGAGCAGAGGTCAGTAGAAAGTAAGAGCAGAATTCCTAAAAGAATCCCCCAGCCCCTCCCTGTCCCCACCCCATCCCGCTCCACACCACCTCCTGTTTCTGTCTGGCCTGTCATCTGGCCTGTCAGCCTCTGCCCAGCTTTCAGAGCCAACAAACCCAATGTTCCTTTCAGTTGCCTGGCAAGTGGTCACTCAGTAAGTGACATTGAGCATGTGCTTTGTGCCAGACTGTGCTAGGACCTACAGAGAAGGTATGCCTGCCCCCAAGGAGCTCACAGTTTAGGGACAAATGTGGAAGCAATTCAGTGTTAGCAGACAACAGAGAAGATATGCCAGGGACAGGTAGGAGTAGCAGGGGTTTTTATCACCTTGCTTTGTCCTTGTGAATGGTGCTCAGCAGGGAGAAGTGACTAGGGCAACACTGTCAAATCCATCAATAAGGGATAAAATCCAAGCTCCTTAATGTAGCCTCCAAGGCCCTTCACTGGACTGCTCTGCTCTCCCTTGGCCACTGTAGTTGCTTCCCCTGGGGAGGAATCTCCACTAGAGTTCCTCTTACTCTCTTGCTAGCCCATAGGGGTAGGACCTGATTCCAAGCACCACCATGAAACTGCCTCTCCTTCCCCTCCATTTGCCAAAGGCCTCTTCACTCGTCAGTCTCTGCTGACTTCCAAAACACCCTAAGTCTTTCTGTGGCAACAGCCTTAAAGATTACGGTTGTTTTCTCCCTTCTTCCTGGGGCTCTGGCCCCCTTGAGGGTAAAGCATGAGTGTGGATGGCCTTGGGTTTGTCCAGGCCCTTCAGCACCTAACTTAGGGTCCTACATGCGGTAGATACCCAGAGTGATCCATATTGTGGTCTATGTTTGCTCACATTAAAAAAAAGAGAGAGAGATGACCAAGATGTGTGCAAATCCTAGCCTCTGATCTAGCCACTCCAGGGAGTAGAATGAGTTAGCAAACTCTTACCTAGGGTTACTAGGGGTTGGAGGGGGACGGTGCTGTGGGGAACGTGACCAAATCTGGAATCAGCCTCACTGGCTCTGGTGTCAGGTCTTGTGGTGGAATGGCCTTATGACGTGATATTTCCCTTTTTCCTTTTCTTCCAGTTCATGGCCACCTTGCTCCTGGCTGAATGTAGCTTCTTCCTGCCAGCCAGTGATTACAACCAAGCAAGCTCAGGGTGAGGGTACAGCAGGAAGTGGGACGATTAAGGCTGAGAGAGGGTTGGTGGGAAGCCCTTCATATAACAACCGGAACTGGATCAAGGCAGAGTCACCGAGCTTTCTGGGAACTGGTTGGTTAAAAACAGGCTTTGGAATCAGAGGACCTCAGGCCTCAATCTGGACCTCCAGATCTGCCAGTTACTAGCCACAAGACACACCTTTTCTCGATCTCATTTTTCTTACCTATAAAATGGGGATAACAACACTTAACTTTATAAAGGGAAACTTGAGGAAAAGATTGAATTAGACAATGTATGAGTGTTCAGCGCCGTGACAGGCACATATTACTGGTGTCTAAGTGGTAGTTATTTCATTATTGCTAGCTGTTCTCTGTTTCAACTGGAAGCAGAACAAAAGGCTTCCCGGCAGCAAGAAAGCTAAGCTTTGACAGGCCGCCGAGTAGCGATAAGGATGTTGAGTCACTGGAGTTCCTGCAATGAGCTCAAAGTCTTACCAACTCAAAATGTGGCCCACGAACCAACAGCATCAGCATCACGGGAGCTTGTTCAAAATGCAAAATCTGTACCCACCTTATGCAGCAAGCATACCAATTAAAAATCTGCTTTTCAATCAACAAGATCCCCACTTGCTTAGGATTGGACTGAGTGCTTTGGAGAGTCCTCCTGTGACCACTCCAGTAGCTTTGCCCCCTTCTTCCTGGGCTACAAGCATTTACCTACAGACAGTAGGTAGGCACCTTGGGAGCAGGAAGTGTGCAGAACAGTGAGGGCTGAATCCCGCCCTGCTGGGCAAGCTGTGCCACCAGCAGGACCACAGTCTGACTGTACTTCTGCTTCCTTCCCAGCAGATGGCGAGCATGTGCTGGTGGTGCTGTTCAAGGTCTGCCGAGTCTTCTAGGCAAGGTGAGGTTCTCCAAACATTGGCTCCTTTACAGTTCTCTCAGCCAGGTCTGGGATGGTGCTTCACCTGCCCAGTGTGAATGATTTCCTCCAGCATCCCTGCTGGATGTAAAGCCTTGGTTCTAGTACCTGACTGAGGAAGGATGCTCAGGCACTGAGGTAGCATCTCACTGCTACAGACTCCCACGAGTCCCCACTGTTCATTTATGCACCTGCATAAAAGTAGTCATTTGTCCCCAGTAGCAACCAGGTACCAGGTTAAATTAAAATTTAAAAATGCAAAAATTTTAAAAAGTGATATTCTATGGCAAGGGTCATCAGACAGCAAAAGCCATCCTTACACATTAATGAGAAGAAGGACCCTGTGTGTGAATCCAGAGGGTTTGCAGGACCTAGTGGCTCAAGATCATAATGGGGAGTGGTGGCGATGAAAAGGTGCTGAGTCCACTGTCCACTGCCCTGGGTGGCAGGATAGGATGTTGGAAAGAATCTAGTCTCAGAAACCCACAGCTCCAACCCCATTTTGGCCACCTATAAGTTGTGTGCCATTAGGCAAATTACTTAACCTCTGGTGCCTCAGTTTCCCCACTTGCAAAGTGGATACAATGGGAGTATAAATTGCATATTATTAAGCAGCATTTATGTGGTTTTTTGAGACATATAATGTCCCTGGCACACAGTAGATGCTAAACAGGTGTTTGACTAGTTTCCCTTTCATTTTAGTCCCTCCTCAGAAAAGCAGGCAGAATCATTACCCTGTCTTCTCTTCTCTTCTTTCTTTCCCTCTCTTTCTTTCTTTCTTCTTTCTTTCTTTCTTTCTTTCTTTCTTTCTTTCTTTCTTTCTTCTTTCTTTTGTTTTTTTGGGGGCTATACTGAGGATTGAATCCAGGGCCCCCCACATGCTACATCCCTAGGACACCCAGAAGGAATACCTGAGGTCCCAGGAGAAGACACCAGAGAAAGCCTCCAGAATTGACACCCTATTTTCTTCCTCTCCAGATTTTTTCTTTATATTACAAAAGAAGCCATATTAGCTTAGCTCCTACTGCCAGGTCGTTCAGATTGGGACACAACCCTAAGCAGGCTTTTGTGGGGCAGGTCTCTGCTGGACTGAGTGCCAGCTTGGGAGACCAGATCCCTGTACTATGACATTTTGTCTCTGAGGTGCCCCTTCCCTGAGCCCTCGAGGCCAGAGTGCTGCTCCCTTTCTGTCTCCATGGCTCCTCAGAGCCTCCTAGACGCTCCTCCCTGGGGTGGTGCAGGCAGCTGCTGGGAGATGCTCATCCCCATAGCCCAGAGTGGGTTCAGGGAGGTATAAAATCACCCACTTACCATCCCGTTTCCCTGGGCCTCCATCATCACTTCAGATGGCTCAGGCCTGACCTCCTCCATGTGAGAACTTCCCAAGGGTTTTCTCTACAGGGTTTTCAGGAGTGATCTTAGAAGACTGGAGGATGGGAACATGGAAGAGGAAACCATAACCACAGCTGGGCCCAGTTCCATTTACTTCCCTCCACCTCCCTACCCCACACTGCAGCTTTCTCCATCAGGATGCTTCATTCTTTGGTCCACATCTTCATGCACCTGTACTGAGGACTGACCAGCCTGGGGCCTCACATGTGGCCCTGCCATGTGGAAATGACATTCTATCATCTGGTGAGAAGACTCCCAAATCTCCAGAGGCTTAAGCTGAGCCCAGCTCTCTTCTTGACTATGCCATTGATTTGGTCTGATCTTGAACATCTAATCCCTGGATCTAATCCCTGGATCTTTGTTAGTCCTCCAATTTGAAGTGCCTCAGTGGCCGTCTCCGCAGATCCTGGCACCAAACCTAACTCAGTGACATCATGTGGAACTTTGAGCAAATGACTCCCATGCTCTGGCCTCAACTTCATCACCTGGAGAATGAGGGGCTCAGCTAGATGACCTCAAAGCGCTAATATCGTTTGAGTCTGTGAATACTGATTGATCACATGTGCTGGGGTGCCCTGTGGTTTAGATACCATCATTTCCAGATGGTGGTGACAGCCTGAGGTGTCCCTCAGGGGCTTGGGATGGACCAGGTTCATCATCAGCACTAGCAAGACGTGGTTAGATGGGGATAAATGGGGAACCAGACCAGTAAAAGGGTCAGGAAGATTCCAAGTGGAACCATGGATGTGGCGCCATCATTCCTCCTCTTCCTAAGCTGTTGGAAGCCTGCCCTCTGCTGAGACAGAAGCCCAAGACAAGAGGGACCAAAGGCAGAGTGTGTTCTCATTCCTCAGTCCTGCTTCTTTCCTCCCTCTCCTCCCATGCTTTCTTTTGTCCAGGATCAGTCTGTGGCCATGGCTGCCCACTCCTTCTGCAATCTCTCCAATGCGTGTCCTTTACCCCAGGAGTTCAACACTCTTGTCCTTACAACCCAGCCTCATCAAGCTTTTTCTCAACTTCTATCACCAGACATACCTGAGGGACAAGCAGGAGAAGCTGACTTAAAGAGCAGGAATGAGTACTAAAACTAGCAGAGCTGTCTCCAAACAGAAGACAGCGTGGTTCCAAGCCCCACCCTCTGGGACTCTATTTCATCCAATGAGGGAAAGAGAAAAATTGCCTCCTTTCCAGAGAGCAGGCAAGAAATGGTCCCAGCATCCTGTACTCCCTTCTGTTAAAGCACGTCTCACCTGGACTTATAACTGTCTGTGCATCTCCTTCCCCTACTTGACCTAAGCCCCTCATGGCAGGGACTGTCTTATTTCTAGTGTTCCCCACTCCTGGCATGGAGTCTCAATAGATGTGCCTTTGGGCCCTTGGATTCTATGACTGGCAGTCACGACCTCTGGTGAAGAATAGGCCTGGAAGTGGAAGAAGTCAAGGCTGATTTGATGGTGAACCTTATGACGGGAAACTGAGAGAATTTTCAAGAGCCATCGCGGGTCTGTTTGATCTCTGGCTGTGTAAATAGCTCCCTGTGCATTTCTTTTTGTTTACCATGGCTTGCATGTGAATTTACATACTTGCATAATTCTGTGCGTGCGCGTGTGTGTGTGTGACTGTGTGAGTTTGTGTGTGTGTGTGTGTGTGTGTGTGAGAGAGAGAGAGAGAGAGAGAGGGAGAATGGTGTCAGGGAAGGGCCATGTGTAGATATCCGAACAACCATTTTCAAGTACATAAACATGTTACCATTTGTGTTTCTCTCCATTGGTGTTATTTATTTGTCTCTTCTATAAATCTCTGGAAGTGTCATGCTGGCAAATAAAAGCCATTGAGAACATTATTTCTCCTGTCCCAGTGGGAGATCTGGAATTCCACTGACAAATCTCTGAATATATGTTCTGCTAAGAACCTTCAAAGAGGGACAGGGATGAAGGAGAAATGAGATAAAAATGGACATAACCATATTCTTCCAAAGGGGAATGTAGGACCATGATCACATAGGATGACAGAAGTGAACATTTATTGAACTGTTTAAACCAAAAGCTGGATGGGGCCCTGGAAAGCAGTTTGCCTAGGAATGGTCTTTAGGCTTCCAGTATTGTTATTTTTTTTTTTAAATCATTCCCCTTGGCTCTCTTTAGTTTTTAGGTAAGTTCTTATTTTTCCATGCCTCAACAGTTAGGAAAATTAAAGAACTGCTGAAGATCACACAGTGCTATTTGGGGACCATTTATTCATTGGGCACTCTAGTTAATCAGCACAAGGCCAGACAGGGATACATCCTGTAAACAGAATGCTCACAGAAAATTCTCCATAAGTTACACAGGATATAAGCACATCCTACACTTTTCCAGCACAGACTGAATGCCTTCAAAGGTAGCTGTCTATTTCAAGGACAACTTTATTTTTGTCAATATATAAGAATAAGTTCTGATCATTTGCTTGGCAACCAGGATAAGGGGGAAATTAGTCATTCCAGAGTTCGGAGCTAATATTGTCCAGTGTTTTGTGGCCTCCTCTGCCTCACTGAGCAGCACAAAGGGAAATGATCTCTGCTGGGTCACACTGAAACATGACTTTGGGGAGGCAGTGTGGTAGACAGGCTTTGGGGAAAAATTCTAGATTGTCAAAACTATACCTCTGGTTTTTAGTGTAGGATGATAGTGTGAATATTATAACAGATAGCTAGTGTATTGGTCAAAATTGTCAAATTCCTCACTAACATTGTAGAAATTCATCTCTGTGAACTGCCTTAGATAATGATAAGGAATGGCGCTGACTTGAGTTTTAAAGGAACCATACAGGAATGAACTATGGCCAGAAAGTGTCCCTTTGCCCAGACAGGGAGGCCCAGAGCAGCAGGTGGGACAGCAGAAGTCCCACTGATGGAAGGGGAGCTGCCCTTTACCCCCATCTCCCAGAAGGGTCCAACAGCTGATATTTTGGGTCCTAACTATCTCCTCATAGATCAGGGTATATCTAATTGACAGAATGAAAACCACCCTAAATGGAACAGTTGCATGGTACCCTTCCAGCTCAGTATTCTGTGAGGATACCCCCTCTCTGCCTAGGGCAGGCACACTCCATCATCACTCAGCTGACCACATTCTCCAAAGGGCTGCTGCTGCCTGACCAGTTGTTTTGGAGTCAGCAGTCAGAACAACAGGTCATTTGTACCTTCCCTCACGGCATCTTTATCTCTTTCTTGCAGTTCTGCTTATAAATGGAAGAACTTTCTTGTAAAGAAGCTAACTTCTGTCTTTTGTCCTTGGTATTTGAGTAGTTGTGTTGGTTAGCTTTGTTTTTCTATGACCAAAATACTTGACAACAGTAACTGGAGGCCTCATCGACTCAGAGGTTCAGTCCATGGTCAGCTGTCTGCATTGCTCTGGGCTTGAGTTAGGCAGAATATCATGGTGGAAGGGTGTGGCAGAGGAAAGTTGCTCAGCTCATGGCAGCGGAGGAAGCAGAGAGAGAAAGAGTGTGGGGGGCGGATCTGGAGAGAAGAGAAACCCTTCCAAGGCATGCCCCCAGTGACCTGCTTTCTCTGACTAGGTCCCACCTCCCTGTAGTCCATTCAGCTATCAATGGACTGATGGATAAATCCACTGGTGACATCAGAGCCTTCATGATCAAAACATGATCTAAACATTAGTGTTTTGGAAATTCAAACCCTCACTATCAGGATCTGGGATAGGAGACCAAAGGGACACATTTTAGTAGACGTAGAGAGGTCAAGGGGTCATGAATAAAATCAGGGAGTATTTATTTAGAGCAGACCACACTAAGCCATCATCAAATCAGGAACTCACATGCTGGGGAGGCATCCCTGGAGTCTCAGAGCCTCTGAGTTCAGAATCCTCCCTCTTCCTGGCTGAGAGAGGGTGGGGCTGCTAACATCATCTGCTGGTGGCATTTTCATGTACAGAATTCAGGGTGCTTTCAGCTCTAACAAACTAACAGAGTTGGAACAATGACACATGGTCAGTAAAACCTCTTCATTAAAAAACACATTGTAGCAAATGTAATATTAAACAAAAAGGAGGCAAATCCCAATTTTGAAAATAATTATTTAAAAAAGTAAAAACAGAAATGGTAGCAAGACTCTAGGTGGTGAAATTATGGATATTTTTATTTTCTTTGTAGTTTTTCTTTTTTCTACAATTCCTATATTTTTAGCCATAAAAATTTAATATTGCAATGTGATGACTTCAGGATACCTAGGCTATTCTTTTCCTGAGAACTATTGAAGTTTTTGTTTGATCTGCTCATTAGGTCTTCATTTTTGACATACAGGGAACACCCTGTTGACCTTTCATTCATTCTACATAGAAATATTGAGGACTTGCCCTGAGCCTGGGGTTAGAGACCTAGACACAGACCAAATCTGGCTTCCTTTGTAAGGCCCCTAAATCTTAAAAAGTCACATCTACTGCTCTGGGGAAAGTTAGGAAGAAAGCCAGTCTTATCCCAGTGTGGGAGTGAAATCATTGAACAAAGATTTAAATGCTGTCAAATGTGATTGTTGGGCTGCTTACCACCTGGGCCTGATCCAGTTTGGAGAGAGCCAGTGGACCTGATCCAGATGAAATGGTGACTCCATTCCTTGGGCTGAAAGGAGCTCCCAGGACACCAAAACATCAGCAGTACACATCCATGTGCAAGTCTAAAACTCCTTCCTAAAGGCCACTGAAATGTTAGATATTTTTAAAATTATCCACATCTAAAAACTAACTTTTGCACAGATCATGGGCCCATTTTGGGTTCATAGGAAGGGCTTCTTAGATTCCAAGGATATTAGAGAAAAATTACTCAATGAAACTTGTTGAAACCTGGCAAGGAAGACTATTCAGGACATCAAGGTAAGTGTAGGGACAACTGCAATGGGTTCCTGCACTGGGGGAGACAGAGTAGGTGCAATTCAAATACAGGATGGGCAGTGGGAGCAGGGTGAGTGTCAACAGATGGAGAATGACTAGGAGGAAACACCTGGAGTAAGGGGAATTCTGGCTAAGCTGACATAATAGGAGGATTCTTGTAGATGGGCCAGGGTGATCAGACATCACTTGGGAGATGGTAGAGGATGAGGAACCTGATCAGATATAGAGGATGGTCAGATATTGAGGATGGGTATGTTATGCTATATTTTAGTTTTCTAAAACTGTATTTTATAAAAGAACGTGCACAGATGGACCCAGGAGAAGCCTCAGAAGCATAACCAAAGTTTGGCCAAGCAAAGAACCTTTACCCAGGGGAGCCTTGACAACAGTCTTCGTATCTACTGCAATGGTCCATCAATAGTAGTGAAGGGTGGCAGTCTTTGAACTAGCTCTTTCAAGTTAAAAATGACCTTAGTATCTAAAAACTTTTCTGAGAAATGAAGAAAGTGTTCTTTATAGATAAAAAGAGACTTGACCAGAATCAATACATGACATAATAGAGCTGGGATCTCAGCACACATAACTCCCTTGCCAGAGCTCTGTGTCCTAGAACTGAGACAAGGTGAAAAGAATATCTTCCCATAGGACCATTTAGATATCCTGGATCTGAATCCCAACTTGTGATATAGCTCATCCATCTGGAAAAAACTGATAATAGACTATCGACTGTTTTCGATTACCTCCTGCCCTCATGTGTCTCTTTCCTTTTCATATATGTACGGAGAGAGAGAGAGAACTTTTATGCGAATTAAATTTACCATTTAGCTCTGTTGCAGAATATCAAGATAGGATCAGGATGGGAAAAAGCAGAAAAAAGAAAGACATGAAGGAAAGAATTTAAATAGCCTATTTTTAAAAGGAGGAGGGGAAAATGGTTTGTATCAGTGTCCAGATTCTCTGGGAGCCACAAAAGAAACACAAGAATGTCTCCCAGACCTCCAGCATAAGATCTGAGGGAAACAGCCTTACAGAGACTGTTCAACCAGCCCCCAGAGTTACACAGCCACATCCCTGTGCCTAATTCCATATTGCATATGCCCCTAGCACTCCTGCTTCCCTGACAGCTGGCTTCTGCAACTGGTCTCAAGGCCATAGATATCCTGCAGAAATTCCTCTTCCACTCTCTTGTGAGTTTCTATGCTCTTTATGCTCAGCCTAGTGGAAAAACGTGTTTCCTCCATGTTCCCTAAAATTAATTAATCAATTAGCTCACTGTTGCATTTTAATTAAACACCTACATGTGTTTGAGGGGGTACCTCAGTATATACTATATAGATGTTGCCTTCCAGAAGCATGTGTGGGGCTTGAATGCAGCATAAATGAGAAGAAATATTTAGTTAGAAAAAATTGCTTTCGATATTTGAGTTGCAAACCTTACGGCTTATGACAATGTGAACTCATTGTACAGGGCTCATCTAGAGTTTCAAGCAATGGCTGTGGTATCTTTGCCAGGGTGAAATAAATTTCCCAGAGTTCCTTTGCCTGTGTGTTTCCAGTTAGAGTGGGGGATGAGAGTCATTTTTTTTTTGTTTTGTTTTGTTTTTTTGAACCAGGGATTGAACTCAGGGACACTTGGCCACTGAGCCACATCCCCAGCCCTATTTTGTATTTTATTTAGAGAGGGCAGAGGTGAAGCCCTCTTAGAGGGTCATGGTAGGTACTTTTGCAGCTCAGCAGGTTGTCACTCATCACTTTCCCCTGGAACCTTTTTCAGCTTCTCAGGGTCCCAAGCCAGGCATGTGCTTAGCTCTGAGAGGGAACCAGCAACTCCCGCAGGGCAAGCACACCATCAAGGTTGGTAGCAGAGAGAACAGAGTCGGGCTCCATTCTTCCTGTGGGTTCAGCTTGTGTTTGCCTTCTCCCACTCAACAGCCATCCTCCCTTCCCAGTTGCCTTCCCAGGAGACCTTGAGCTCCAGCACCAGATGTGAAGACAATAGCCGCACAAAAACCATTCAGCCAGCCCCCACAAAAGTCCCTGTAACTAATTCCTTGTTACACATACCTCCCACAGGTCTGCTTCTCTGCTTGAACCCTTGCTGATACAATGTCCTTGTAGTGCATGCCCGTCCCACAAACTCCCCAAAATCCCTGGAGAAAAAATGAAAAGAAGTTGTCTTGAGGCAATGTTATAGTTTGGATCTGAAACATCCCCCAGAGTCTCATGTGTTGAAGACTTGGTTCCCAGTGCAGCAGTATTCAAAGGTGGGGCCTCTGGGCAGTGATAGGGTCATCAGGGCTCTGACCACATGAATGGATTCATCCACTGAAGGACTCATAGCTCCGTGGGCTACTGGACTGTGTTTGATGCTTTAGGAGGCGGGGCCTAGTGGGAGGAAGTTAGGTCTTGGGGGTGTGCCCTGGAAGGATCCTGGGGCCCTTTCTTTCTCTCCCTGTTCTTCCTGATCACCATGAGATGAGTGCCTCCTCTCTCATGTGCTCTCATCACCATGACCTCACCCCACCCTAGACCTTTTTATAGTTTGGATATGAGGAGTTCCCCCAAAGCACCTGTGTTAATGCACAGGAAGTGAAATGATTGGGTTATGAGAGCTGTAACCTGATCAGTGGATTAATCCATTTGATTAATTAATAGTTTGAATGGACTAACTGGGTGGTAACTGTCAGCAGATAGAGTATGGCTGAAGAAGGTTTTGGGGAGCCATTCCCTTGGGGATTATATCTTTGTCTCCCAGGCTCCTCTCTCTCTCTCTCACTCACTCTGGCTCACTCTCACTCTCTCTGCTTCCCAGTTGCCATGAGCTGAACACTTTTGTTCTGTTATGCCCTCTGGTCATGATGTTCTGCCTCAGGTTCCAAGCAAGGAAGTTAGTCAACCGTGGACTGAGAGTTCTGAAACCACGAACCAAAAATGAACTTTTCCTCCTCTAAATTGTTCTTGTCAGGTATTTTGGTCACCATGACACAAGGGTGACTAACACAGGCCACAAAGTGACTGGACCAACCATGGACTAAAACCTCTGAAACCATGAGCAAAATAAACTTTCCCTCCCTTAAGTTGGTTTTCTCAGGTACTTTGTCACAGTGATGGAAAGCTGATTAACACAGAAAGGCAGTATCTGCACCTGAGTGTGGAGAGGCAGTTGACTGTGGGTAGCCATTGTAGGGGAGTGAGCACTTTGCAGATGAACCAGTAGAGGGAGGTGTGAACTTCACAATGTCCAGTCTTGAGACAACCTTATGGGCCATTCTGAAGACCCAGACCCTGGATACCTTCTTTCATTAGAACAGCTTTAAGATAATCAATGACACCAAAAACCTGTAAGAACAGAGATCTGAAATTCTTGACTTTTAAAGTGAAAATTCTCAATTTCCATGTAAGGATAGATTAGAATGTGTAGGGGATCAGGGCTTTTCATCTGCTTCCTATCCCTTCATACCCCCACCCAATAAAGCTGTGGGAAGAGAGACGACCTGGAGATCAGGCGACTGTTCTTCACGTTGGATATCTAAGTGAGGAGAGACCTTGGTGAAGGCCAAGGAGGTGACAAGTCTTTGTAGATGAGGGACTGAATATACAAATCAATAGCAGCCAGATCACGAGTGGAAATAAAACTCTGGCCCACAATCTGCAACAAGCAGTGCAGAAACCAAACCCATTATCTATAGTAACCATCCCAGGAAATCAGCCTGCTATCTGGAAGTCCGGTAGTCTTACAGGAGGTCAGACCTGTTCTAGCAACTGGGGCCAGGAACAAAATTAGTAACTCCTGTAAGATAGTTAACTTTCTGTCACTATAACAAAATACCTGAGCTGACTGTCTTCTAAAGAGAAAGGTTCCATTTCATGATCTATCTATTGACCCCATTAGTTTCGGGCCTGTGGTAGGCATCAGGGCAACATGGTCAGGAAGCCAAGGGGAGTGAGCCAGGAGCTGGGGTCCCACAGTCCCCTTCAAGTACACATTCCCAATCACCTAAAGGCCTGCCATTAGCTCCCACCTTTTAGAGCTTCCACCACCTCCTAAAAGCACCTTCCTGGGGACTAAGCCTTAAATATATGGGACTTTGAAGTATATTTAAGAGCCAAACAAGTGTCATATAAAAATTGACCTCAAGTGACCATGACTTGATTCATAATTAACAGCTTCCCTAATTTTCATCCCTGCTTCTGTTTTAGGACCAACCAGAGAAAGTCAAACACATACCCCACTGATCACATAGGATAACTACTTCTAGTTAGTCCACCTTCAGCTTCCCATGCTGACAGCCTCCCAGGGCAGACCTACAGCCTTCCCCTTTTTTCCAATAAAGCTTTTCCCACTCTTTTTCCTGCTTTTGAGTTTCTGCAAAACACAAATGGCACTGACTAGTCCCTTGCTTTGGTGAACTCTGAATACCTGGCCGGTGCTTGTTCCCATTTGGTTGGTCTCCACTGATGTCTGTGTAGAGGAATCTCCGGGCACAACGTGTCAGCCTTAAGATCATGATGTGCCTGAGCTGAGGAGTGCCGGAGAGAGCTCCCTGATGTCTCTTGGCCCAGGAGGTAGAGATGCAAGATGAAAATGCAGGGTAACCATTTAGCTTGAAACTCAGGTAAACAATGAATAATTTTAAGCATAAACATGCCCCATGCAATATTGGGGGCATAATTATGCTTAAAAATGTACTTACTATTTCTATGGCATTTGAATGTAGCTGAGCATCTGTATTTTTATTTGCAAAGCCAGGTCATCCTACAAAGAGGGCAATTAAAAGTTCTCGTGTCCCATTCCCATAAGTGGAAATAAAAAGTGAAGGGGGAATAAGAATGTGGGGGACTACAAGGAGATTGAGAGAGAGGAGGGAACACCATATCAGAGGTGATATGGATAGTCCTCCTGGGGATTGGGTGAGGATACAGCTGTATTAACAGATTGCCAGGGTAGAAGGGGCCTGTCCAAGAACCACTGAGAAATGACTGTCGCCTTAGCCAGTAGTCTAAGGCCCAGGCTTACCCAGGTGTAGCAGATGCCTGTTCCCCACGAATGCTGCACCTACCTTAGTGCTAGCACTGTTTGCCACCCTGTCCAAACTTGGCGCCAACCCCAGGAGGAAGGAAAGTGAACGGGAGAAATATACTGAAAACGGTTGAGTGGTCAACCTGTAATGAGATTTTTAGGGCTTCTGGGGGATCATGTCAACACTGCTGAATTTGACTGTTTTACCTACCAAAGACTAGGCTCATTTTTGGCCTCTCTAAATGGACACTCAATATATTAAAAAGTAAATGCAATGATCAGAAATTAATATTTGTACACATAAATTTCTTGAGGTTTTCAAAAAATTCATACCCACCATATACATGAGCCTGGGGTCTTTTTAAGCACCTGCTATAGAGAGATATGACACCTTTTGAAAATCAAACTCTTCCCAGCCCATCCCCTGACCTTGACTCTCCTATCTGTCCATTTTCCAGGAAGTCATTTCCACCAGAGAGATAAGTGGAACATCACTTTAATTATTATTTAAAAATAATAGTGTTGCTTTTCTCATTTTCTAACTATTAATCTACATTATGATATTGAACACACTTTTCAGCCTTCAAGTTCACCCCAGCCCTTAATGTTGACGTGCTCCCCGGAGTCTTTGCTTACACTCACTGTCTCAACCCTTGCTGTGTTCTTCTTACTCTTCCTATGCAGTGAACAGAAGATGAGGACACCAGCCACCCCTGATGGGGGCTTGCTGGATCACAGTTGCTTTTATACATATGTCACCATCTAGGTGATAACCCTGTAAACTAGGTATCCTCATCTCTTCTTACAAATGAAAGAAGGGAGGCTCAGAGAGGTAAAGTGACTTGCTCAAGGTAACACAGACAATAAGTGGTGGAGTGTGATTTAAACTCAGATTTGTCTTATCCTGGAGTCTGTATTTACACCCTGACTTACTGCTCAGCTACCATGATTCCCTAATTCACAAGAAATGTTTGTGCCTTTGATTGGCTGTAATTATAGTTTTCCTGAAGAGGAATGTGTTGGATTCCTCTCCTGGCATGGATGGTACCTTCACCCCAAAATGCCATTTATTAATAAATTCTTAGATAGTGCCTGCTGTGTGTCAGACTCTGGTCTAAGCAACTTACAAACATTAACTTGTTCAGTCTTTCCAAAAACCCCACCAGGTTAAGCACGCCATGGTTATTGCTCTCATTTTACAGATCAGGAAAATGAAAGCACAGAGAAGTTAAGTGACTCACCCAAGGTCACAAAGTTGTGCAAAGTCAGGTTTCACACAGCCAAGCACACAGGCCTCCCTTCTTCATAGATTTGGACTTAGCATCCTAGCCCATCTCCTATTTCTTGTTCAGTGGTGAGATGGTGATGGGGTCAAGGGCTCAGGGTTTCCCCAAAGGAAGGTCTTGTATAACAATAAGTCTTTATACATGTTCGTCATGAAGGGAAAGCTAACATGGTCTAGCTGTAGCTCCTGACACCTCTGAGTTCTTTCTCAAAAACAATGCCCATGACCTCCATGAGGCTCCTTCTTTTGAGATTGGAAACCAAATTCACAAGAATCTTGTTGTTCTATTTTTGTTTGTTTGCTTGTTTGTTTCTTAGGAGGATTGAACCCACGGGCAACTCACCATGGAGTGACAGCCTCACACACCCCTTTTATTTTTAACTTTGAAACAGGGTCTCAATAAATTGCTGAGGCTGGCCTTCAACTTGCAATCCTCCTGTTCAACCTCCTGAGTCACCGGGGTTACAGGTATGCGCCACTATGCCCACCATGATTCCTGGTGTTCTTAACTTTCAATAGCTTCCTTCTCATCTCACTTCCTCTGATCTCAGCCAAATGCATAGACCTTACTGTGCAAGAGAGAGAAGCCAGCAGGTGAGAAGAATGCTGTCCTGGAGAAGCCAGGTGGCTGCCCCAACATCAGAAGTCACACAAATCCAGAGAAAAAATCTCCACCTCTTAGAGTCACTTAGTTTTGACAAGATCCTGGACCTCCCACCTTTTACAGGTTGTTGTGTGATAAAAAGCAGAGGTCTGGGGACACTTTGGAGCTGTCATTCATAACTTGCCCCTGGTGATTCTCCAACTGGGCCAGGGACTTGAGGAACCCAGGGCAGAATGGAAGACTATGGGGAGTAAGAAGGGAGACCAGAGGAAAACTTCCTCTCTTCTACAGTTCTTCAAAGGAGATGCCCCATAATGGCCCAGTAACCTGCAGTTAGCAGAGCTCTGCCATTGACTACTCAAGAAAACTTCAACGATCTCCTTCACGTAATGAGCTTTCAGTTTCCATATCTATAAACTAGGATTAATAATGGTATCTACCTTTCAGGATTGTTTGGGGAATGTCACAGTGTAAGTAAAAGGTTGGGCCCACAATAACAGCTCAAGAAATGTTATCCGATGTAGAGCGAGATCTGCCTGCATTGGCCGAGCTGTACTGACCATTGGACTCTGCAGCCACCAACCATCAGTTCTTACAGTCTTGTCCGAAGAATTTACAGCAAGTCTCACATAGTAGCAGGCAGGGGTTTATTAGTAGGGAAAGGAAAAGGGAAAAAGGTACACTCTCAAGGGAGAAAGGGAGAGAGTGGGTCCTCTCAGAGAGGAGAGGGACAGTGTGTCCCTCCTATATGTCAGTTTTATTTATTTATATATATATATTTTTTGGTACTGGGATTGAACCCAGGGACACTCCACCACTAAGCCACATCCCCAGCCCTATTTTGTATTTTATTTAGAGACAGGGTCTCACTGAGTTGCTTAGTGCCTCGCTAAGTTGCTGAGGCTGTCTTTTGAACGTGATCTTCCTGCCTCAGTCTCCCAAGTGCTGGGATTACAGGCGTGGGCCATCCTGCCCAGCTATATGTCAGTTTTATTGGGGATCCCAGGGAGGTTTCCAGAGACTCCCTCCCAGGTCCACCATTCAACTTTTAACTAATAGCAGGATTACATCAGACCTTCAAGTTCCCACTGCATATGGTTTTATTCCATGAAGGGCAGATTTTGCTATTATAATGATATGCTAAAAACTCAAGGCAACTTTAGGTCATCTTGGCCCATGCTGACCGGTTCTAAATGGAACTTGTTCTTACAGATTTTTATGGTTGGGGACTTCATTTCTAATTATCCCATCTCCCTGGGTCCTGGAATCTGGTATATGTAAAGGTCACAAAATCACCCTTTAGGGTAATTTCTCTTCTTATTATTGGCTGGGAAGAATCTTTGGGTCTGCATTTTTCCTGCAGATAACAGGTTGTGTGCTGAGGAAGGCAACATACCCTATTGACTTAAGTCAGTCATGGCCACAGTGGCCCCAGGCAAAGTGCTTTTTACAGCAAAGTATGTGGGGGTCAGCACAGAAGGCCCAGTCTATAAAACCATACCCTTAACCTCATTTTCCCATTGCTCATAACTGTCTGCTACCTATCATTAACGACAATGGTAACGTAATTTTGAAAATATAAGGAAAAGAATCAAACTCAGTCTCACATTTCACAACAGGCATCTGATACCAGGTGTGGTGGGGTTTTGCTCATCCAGCTAGCAATCAATTCTGCAGTAGTGGAATTAATTCTGACATCCACCTGAGCCCACAGGTGGATGGCTCAGTTCCCCAAACTTGTCACCCCATCCCCAGTTCAGATACCAATCACAAACCCAGGTTGTTTCACCTGTACTTCTGACCCACGGGCTACAAGTCTGAGTTCCCACAACCAGAGTTCACAGAACTTAGGGAAATACTTAGTCACATTTACTGGTTTATTACAAAAGATATTGCAGAGGATACAGATGAGGTGATGGACAGGGTAGGATTGGGAAGAGGGACATGGAGCTTCCAGACTCTCCTGGGGCAACCTCCTCTAGGAATCTTCAACTATTCAGCCATTCAGAAACTCTCTGGATCTCTGGTTTTTTGTTTTTGTTTTGTTTTGTTTTGTTTTGTTTTGTTTGTTTGTTTTTTGAGGAAGAGGCTTAATTATATAGACATGATTGATGAAATCACTGACTGTCAGTGGTTAACCAAATCTTTACATTTCGTTTCACCCCAGGGTCTGGGTCTGGGGCTACAAAGTTCCAGCTTTCTAACCCTGCCTTGGTCTTTCTGATGACCAGTCCCCATCCTGTAGCTAAACTAGAGGCTGCCAGCTACCAACCAACTTATTAGCATTCAAAAAGACTCATCACTTTGAAGATTGCAAGCCTTTTAGGAGTTAAATGCCAGGAAATGAGGTTGAGGACCGAATACATATTTCACCATGTAGAAACTGGGGACCCCAGTTTAAACACAACTTGCATTTTACAGGAGACCCATTGGAACCTATGAACTCATTGCTATATTTCCCATTTTATGGATTAAAAAAAAAGAAATCTGAGCAGGTTAATCACTTACACAAACCTTAGCACTAATACAAGTACAGAGTGGGACTCAAACCCTGATTTTCTGCCTGCCAACATCATGTTCATTACATTGCCCAGAGAGTCAGCAGTCATCCCTGCTCACCCTCAGTGTAACACCACACACACACACACACACACACACACACACACACTCCAACTTTGTCTTACTCTTGAGCTCTAGAGTACCAGCCCACACCATTTGGTAATTGGCTTCCACCATTCCACCATCACTTAGTCTAGCAGAGTAACACTGGGGAGCTGAGAGTAGCCAGGCACATCATGGAGCCGGCCTGGGGGCTTTCATCAGCATATCTTTGTTGCCAGAGACAAAAGCTCTAAACTCCCTTGAAAAATCCAATGGATGATGGCTGAGCCCAGCTCAGAGCATGAAAATCCTTATTCTGATCCTCAATATCATATTCTCACAAGTGGCATCAATCCACTAAAAATAAGAAAGTTATTTCCCAAGATTAATAAAAGAAAGAAAGAGGGTGGGAGGGTGGGGGATTCAGCACTGGGTTAGGGAAGGGGGAAAGAGAAGAAGGCAGACATTAAAATAGCAGCAAATGAACACCATGTAATTTCAAACAGTTGATAATGTCACACTAAAAGGTTGGTAATTCTGCTGAGATAATTGCTCTTCCCAAGATTACTGTCTTTACCAGAGAAAGAAATGATTGCTGTGTGTGAGAAATCATGCTGTCTCCCGCTTCATGAGACATGGCAGTGACTAATGAGAGATGAGGCTTTTGATTTGCAAATACTCCATCCATGCATGGGGTCTTTCAGGAGTAGAGAGACAGCTTTTTAGAGAAGAAGCCTTGGATTGATTCAGCCTTTGGTGCCACCTCTCATTCTCGAGGAAGTCTGGGTGTCACCATGGAGCTAAAGTCTACCAAATCTCGGTTTGAAACCAGAGTCTCAGGTTACTCAGCCTCTGCTGCTTCTTTAGAGCAAACCTCCAAATGTGTGTTGACTGCAGAAGGAGATGATTTGATTAGTTAACCTCTTGAACCCCTTGCAGTACTCTAAGCCCCATGCTGGGAATCTCCTTGAAGGCTTGATAGGGTTAAGAACAATACAGTAGACACAATAATGATCTCCCCAAAATGTCTATGTCCCAGTCCCTAGAACCTGTGGACAGGTTACCTACATGGCAGAAGGGATGCTGCAGATGTGATTACATTTAAGGATCTTAAACAAGGAAAACTATCTTGTATACATTGGACTACACTGGATTATATTGCACGGAGCCAATGTCAGCACAAGGGTCCTTAAAAGATAGAAGAGTGAGGTAGAAGAGTTGGAGAAGGAGACATGGCAAAGGAGCAGAGGGTGGATGAAGGGAAATGATTGTTCCCTTTGATGAGCCAAGGAGTGCAGGAGCCTCTAGAAGCTGAAAAAGTCAAGGAAATGAATTTTCCTCAATTTTCTCTTCTAACTAGCCCTGCCAATAGTTTGATTCTAGCAGATAGAGAGCCATTTTGGACTGAATTGCTCTCTAACTTCCAGAATTGCAGATAGTAATGTTACGTTGTTTGTTTGGAAGTTTATTGTAGCAACAATAGGAAACTAGTACCACCAGGAAGGGCCAGGCCCTGGTATCTCTTGCCCTGATACCAGCTATCCAGTCATCTGTGATGCCCTGGGATCCAACTGCCTCACTTTCACTAACCAGGAAGATCAAGACTACATCATTGGATCAACAAAGAGAAAGGCCAGTAATTACCTTTCTGGTCACTCTAGACAACGAACGCACATACTTCAGGGCTTATGCTGCATTTGCCAGCTCTCAAGTACATAGACCAACTAGCATCAACAAACACACCAATATTTATTAAGCGTTTATGATTTACTAGACATGTAATACTTCATTACAGATGAAAAAATGGTTCTAGCAAAGTTGAATGTCATCAGGAGTAAGAGGTGCTGTTGAGACTCTATACAGGCCTACCTCAGTCAGGTCCCAAACCATTTTCCAGGATTTATTTCCCAGCTTCCAGATTCCTTATCTACCATAGTACCCAGTAAAAGGACCAGAATCTCAAGTGGAACAGTGTTTTCCAACTTTGGCAGGTACTGGGATCATGTCAAGAGCTTGTTAGAACAGATTCCGAGGTCATATAGATATTCTAATTCAGTAGCGCCTGGGGAGAGGAGGGGGAAATTGTTTTCCTAGTAAGTTTCTGAGTGATTTCAATGCTACAGGTCCATGGGCCACACTTTCAGTAACCAGGCCCTGAAAGCCATCCCATCTCAGCTTTCACCTCTAGGACCAGCCCAGCCACACTGACATCATAGCTGTGTCTTAACCCTCTTCCATGACTAAACCAACTTTTTGCCAAATCAGAATAAAGGGGATTTCTTTTCATAGGGACATTGAGAAAAATAAATGCAAAGACCTGGCCTGCATGAACTGTCCCATGTATTTTCCAGACTTAGACTTTTCCAGACTTATGATGCTGCTTACATAATAACAAAACTGTCTTACATTTGCTCAGCATTTCTAGAATACAATATTTTTTCATATATATCTTGATACATAGCCTAAATTCACAAATGTATCTTATGCAATGTAAGCTGTCATCAAGGTAGAAAAGTCACTGAATATAAAATACTCAGCTTGTGTCTTCCTTGGTCTGGGAGCATGAGCAGAAAGTTAGAAACTAGGAACTGGAGCTGTTACTAAGAAAGCCAGACACCACTCAACCATCTCTAACCCTCAATGCCAAGGGAAGGTATTGGTTCACAATTTCATAGTCAGGAGGTTTTCATGTTATGTGAGTGAATACTATAGTAAGATATTAGAGAGAGGAAGAGAGGGAAAAAAAGAGAGAAATAGTGACACCACAGTTCTAACCCTCCAGCTTGTCAGTGGAGGAGGGAGAGGCAGGGAAGGAAAGGAGAAAGGGAAAACCAGTTCCTCACCAGGGCAAGCTGTCCCTTGAGCCTCCCAGCCACTGGGTATTTAGGTCACCTCACTCTCTCTGTTAGGCTTCTGAAAATGCACTGGACCTATTAATGAATTTATTCCTGGATTATTTCTAGGGAGGGAGGGAGGGAGGGAGGGAGAAAAAGCCAAGCTCCAGATGTGAGCGTTGATTTGTGAATGGTCTCTCACCTTAATCCTTCTGGATTGGAAATCCTGGGAGGTCTCTCTCAGGATCTGGGTCAATGCAATCATAATCTCTCTGCTCCCCTAGTCTTCCTACCCACCTGCTTCGTTCTACCTCTTCATGCAGTAAATGATCTCCAACAGGGCACATGCACATGTTTTCTATACTTGTTTTGCTCCACCCAACCTTTGGGTTTCCATCAAACAGGAAAGCAAGGTCACTTCCAGGGCTTCCTTCCCAAGGTGTCAGAGTGAGGGGTAAGTGAGAAGGGAAGGGGAGGGAAAGGAAGAACACCTGTTCCCCTTGTTAAACTATTTTTTGCTATAGATCTTAGAGGTGAATGCATCTGAGGATTCAGTGAGAGAACTTCACTGTTTTGCTGATTGATACTCCATTACCAATGATTGCTGATCAAATAGTCTTGCAGTGTGCTATTTAACAGTAATGTACCATAGAATTGCACACTTCATAATAGCAGTAAGATCTAGCCTACCAAGGATCTATTAATCAAGTTTTCCTTTTTTTTTTTTTTAATTTGAAAAGAAGGGCACTTTGGTTGATTTTGCCTTCTCTTTGGCTTTCCCTGATCCAGACTGAGAAGTCCTGAGCCTGCTCCTCTGACCAATGACATTTCCACGTTCCTTTAGAAAGATGCTGTTAGGGGAGGTGAGAGAAAACACGTCTTCCCCAGCCTGGGGTTGACAGCGTCCCTGATGGAGGAGATACAATAGTGGCTTGATTATTTTTCCTTGTTAATGGAAGGGAGATTCAGGGACCCAGAACAGAGGTGTAATCAGAGTAATTTGGAATAACTATCTTACCAGATTGATAGAAAAGGGAGCATGATGGTCCACTGTAGAGTGTGCTTCTCTTACTTTATGGAATCCAACCACCCTCAGTGGTACCTGGGGTTTGGCTGGGAGCCCCCAGAGCTGGCTGGAGATGCATTCCAGGTGTCATCCTTCCAACAGCCCCCATTTGTCCATCTTATTAAGTGAAAGGAGAGTAGGCTGAGCCCTGAGACTTGGACTCTGTGGTTAGTAGTGTTAGTTGGCTTGCAGTATTTCAGTGCAGATTATTACCAGGCCTCTCTCCAGGATCCCAGGGCAGCTCTGATGTGGCTCCCATGGCTGCCAATCACCTCAAAGAGGGGCAAATCCATGTTTGACAGGCAAGACATTGATGACATAATTAAAACCAAATTTTATTTTCACCTCCTCTTTGTCCCTTTAAATTTTGTCCAGAAGTGAAAGTTTTTCCCTTGAACTAGGTAATATTCAAAAGGTCTTCATGTTTTTGTTTGGCTCTGATGTAATAAACAAAGCTACAGTAACTCTAGGTCTTAAACACTAGGAATTAAATTGCACACCCCAATATATTAAATTATTGTTTGTTTTACCCACAGAGATGTTTTTATCTACACAATTGAGGTGCTTTGTGCAGCAATAGATAATACAGTGATAAGTATCTGAACAAAGGGCCAGAGAAAATTTAATTCATCACTTAGCCTATTTGGCCATTTAAATGAATCTTCAGTTTTTCTGGTTCAGGTTTTTCCACAACCACTTTGAGAATTAAACTAATTTCAGAAATCACTTTTTGTTCCTATCCCTCAATTTCCCCTTCCTGCCTGAACCAACAGCTGAGTTTCTTTCTCTTAGTTCAATTGCACTGGGCTCATGTCTATTGAAATGCATGATGTGAATTTAGCACCATGTTTGGTATTGCAAGGAAAATCAGAAGAGTAAAGAGTAGTCCCTGGTTTTATGAGCTCTGTTTCTCTATATTGCTCATCTACTGTCCATATATATATTGATATATAAACAGATCATAGATAAATAGGTTGGCAGGTACATAGTAAATGGTGTGGAAGATACCAATTATAGATAAGATAGATACATACATTTCCACGAAGATTATAATAAAGATATATTCTAATAGGAATGAGGGGAATAAAGGCCTAAAATGAACAATAGAAAGCTAAAATAGAAGTATATGGGCACATTTGCTTTAACAGAGAAACAAGTAAAGAATCTGAATATGGAAGAAATAAACTATTATGACATTTTGCTGGGGTGATGGTGAAATGTTACAGAGCAAGCTCTCCATGACTTGGCATTCATCTTTCTCTCTGGCCCACACAAACTCTTCCCTGGCCCTCTGTGTCAACTGCATTAGCTTTCTTTTGTTTCTCAAGCCAATTCTGTCCCTTTCTTTCTTGGGGTCTCAAGACACACTCTTTCTTACACCTGAAATAACTTATCTTCCCCCATTACAACCTCAAGAAATCTTACCTGGGCCCTAGCTGGAGTCAGGCTCCCCACAATTCTCACAATATCCCATATTCTAGTTGGTGCCAATCAAAATTGTAATCAAACAATTAATGTAAAATTAGATGCTCAGTGCCTCTTACTTTCCCTAGGATGTACTACCAAGGGACAGATGAACTATGTCTATCTTGGTCATCAGTGTATTACCAGCACCCTGGAGCAATGACTTGTATGTTTCAGGTACTCCATAAATATATTTGGAATGGATTAATAAAGTTGGCATTTAGAATTCTTCCTCCTCTTCCTCCTCTTCTCCCTTTCCTTCTCCTCCAGCCCAGCTCTCCCTTCCTTCAATAGATGACTTAAAATCTCTCCTTTTCTCTTTGGTTCTGTACTCTATCCAAGTCCTCCTATCTTTTGATAGGACCAGTCCATTGAATTAACAGAAGATGTCCCAGAAGATATCCTTATTCCTCCAAAGGGATTGTTCTCCTCTGTGCTTGTCACTCTGGGGACATATCTAGAAACAGAAAGAACCGCTTGAAACATTGTTTGGACCTCATCTGAGATGAGGTCAATTCACAGATCAAATAGTGGTCTGTAGTCAGGAACAGCAATATCACTTGGAAGTGTGTTTGAAACGTAGCCTAAAATGCGCACCAGATCAGACTCTGCATTTTAACAAGATCCTGAGGTGATAGTATACTTTTAAACACTGCTAAAAGAGAGCATATTTCCTAGGAGTAGATGTGTAGAAAAGAAGGCAGGTTTCAGTTATGTGATATGTCCTCTGGGGAGAAGACACAGATGGAATTCAAGAGGTTTACTGGGAGAAGTAAAAGTAAAACAAAAGGGATAGGAAGCAGAATTCCTTAGGCACAGCATTCAGGCAATGATACTGATCTGAGACTTGTGAAAGGAAAGAGTAAGACAGGTTGGTCAGGGAGAGCCTCAGACTACAACACAGATCTTACAGACTTGGCCAACCCAATGGGGACATCCAGAGCAAAGATAACTGTTAGGGGAATTCTGCATTGGGCAGAAGTGGCCGGATTCTTGCAATTCTGCTGTGCTCAGTCATTGGCAGAGGGCTGCCCAGGGGGAGAATAGCTTCTGCTGGAAAGCTGAGGCAGTCAGAAGGTGCTAACAGGTGGAGACTGTCTAACTGCACTCCTGCAGCTGAGAACCAAGTTCTTTTTAAAGGGAGATCTCCATGGCTGTTACATGGTAATTTTGCAAGAAACCGGGGAGAGGTGGTAAATGAACAGGAAGCCAGTTTAAGAAAATACCACATTAAAGGAGGCCTGACTTAAGTGCTTCTGCAGGACTGTTTATGTTGTACTCTGATTCTTCAAGGAATAGTCTTCCCAAAGGTGCCTAGAAGACAAGCTCCAGAGACTCCTTCCCCTGGGGAACCCAAAGGGGATTAATATAGCATTTACAAGATGCCTGAGTCAGTAAACAGGACCAGTGGTCTTAGGTATCTGACCTCACCCTCCACAAGCTCAGCAGGGGCAGAAATGATCCTGACTGGCAACTTTAAAGAGCCACAGAACAACTAAAGGAGGGGGGCGCAGCTCGGTAGTAGAGCACTTGCCAGCATGCATAAGGCTCGGACCTGCATGCATAAGGCTCGGACCTGGGTTCAATCCCTACCACCCCTCCCCCAAAGAATAAAAGCCCAGTGGAGATGGAACAGATATGGCAGAGGTTTAGAGCAGAAGAATACAAGTCCCTGTGGTTTGCCAGTGACACCTCCATCTGCTGATTTTCACATTCATTCCCCTTCATCATTTGTATATCTGCAAAGACAGCACAGAGTCACACACAACAAAAACATTTGCATGGACCAGATTCACAGCAACTCTGGCACAAGCTTGTATGTACACACCCTGCTATTCCAACAACAATTTGTACTCACAGAACCAAATTTCTAATCATCCCCCTCTGTAGATACATTTATAGACTAGAAGCTATAACATCCATGGCTATAAATCCCCAAATAATATGCAGGAACAAAAATAGACAATCTAATCAGACATTCAAAAATACAGTGATTATGGTCATTTAAAAATCAAGACTATAGGCTGTGTCTGGAACTGCCAGACATTCCTCAAAAGATTTCCCTTGGTTATTGATGCCTACTACAACTCTAGGGGCAAGGGAAAGGACAGGGGAAGACACCCAAGTTTCCTAGTCTAGAAGGACTGAAATGTTCTTTTAGTCTTCATCCTGCTTTTTGCAGTAGGAAACTCATGCTCTTCAGTCACATGTTGGTGTTTGTATCTAGAAAGAGGATTAAGAATTTCTGGAGAGAGGTGGAGCCATGGCCCAAACTCTGAAGACTTGGGTTGGAATCCCCAGAGTCACCACTTTCTACCTTTGAGAACTTGGGCAAATTAGCCAATCTCTCTGTGCCTCTATTTCCTCATTTATAAGATAGAGACAAAAATAATACTCCCAAAATAGGTTGCTGTAGGAATACAAGAGTTAATACTTGCAAAGGGCCGAGAATGGGCTGATGCATACTGAGAGCAAAGTGATTCCCTCTCCTCATCCACCCCTCACCCCATCTCCCTACACCCAGCTCCATGCAGTTGCTATCTGTGAGGTTCACCAGGCAGGATCAGCCCTCACCAGGATTTTTAAGTCCTTCCTCCCCCTCCAGTTATAATTTTTGCAAATGAGATTTGGTTGAGAGGGCTGATGAGTTGTGGCAGGGTTATGAGACCAGACAGGTCATCTCATGATGGGGTTGCTGGCCAGGGGCTGCCTTTGGATCTGTCCTGGTTGACTATTGTTGTCTTCTCAAAGAAGATATCCTTATTCCTCCAAAGGGATTCATACGGGATTTATATATATTATATATAGTGTCTCCCTTCTCATTCTCATACTCCGACTCAGCTCAAAGTCTAGAGCTTTCATTGCGTGGCAGTTGATTTTCCCTCGGGTCCATTCGGCTTTCAGCGGGTTCCCAGGTGAACTGAAATGCAGAGCTGTTCTCATCTGGTTGCCCTGGGAGTTTAGGCGCTCTCGGTACAACCTGTTCCTCTCTCTCCCGGCTCCCTCCCTCTCTTTCTCTCTCAGCGGTATTAAGTCCTTCTCGTCCCCCTCCCTTCCCTAGCCCAGGGCCCCAGCTGCGCCCTCTTGGGAGACACCCTCTGCAACGATTCTAAGGAAGGGAAGCTGGAAGAGAAGGCGGGGGAGGCGCAAAGGGTGGAGGCCGTGCTGCCGCGCAGCCAGAGAGGGGTAGCTGAAGGTTGCATCTGCTGGAAGGAGGCTTTTCGGCTGCCTGGTAACCGGCTGCCAGAACAGAGAGAGAGAGAGAGAGGAGCAGAGAGCAGGGCAGCGGCTCTTGACGTCAGGACCAAGGGAAAGGATCCTGCCAGCAACCCCAATCCGCCTCAGAGGCAGACCAACCCACCGCGGGACAGCAGCCGGACAAGGGGCGCAGGCGGAGCCTGAGTAGGGGGCGCGAGAGCCCTTTGGCTGGGGCGCAGCATGCCCCCTGCCCCCGAGCCATGGAGATCTCCCTGGTGCCCCTGGAGAACGGCGGTGCCATGACCATCAGAGGAGGAGGTGAGGCAAGAGTAGGTTGTGCGCAGACGGGAGGAGAGTTTCAGTGCCCCCCGACGGCTGGGTTCAGTGATGGGCACAAAGAGCAGGCTCCAAGAGGGAGCAGCGTGCAGAGGGGCACGGACCCAGGAGAGCGGCCTTTGCCACCGCTGCCTCAGGAGCTGCCTCGTTCTAGACGAACCTCTCCAGAGGATGAGGAGGGAGAAGGCGACCCCAGCCTGGGCATGGTGGAGGAGCAGGTACCGGTACCGGGCGCGGGGGCCCTTCACCACCAGCGAGTCCTCATAAACATCTCTGGGCTGCGTTTTGAAACGCAGCTGGGCACCTTGGCACAGTTCCCCAATACGCTCCTGGGGGACCCAGCCAAGCGTCTGCGCTACTTTGACCCCCTGAGGAACGAGTACTTCTTCGACCGCAATCGGCCCAGCTTCGACGGCATCCTCTACTACTACCAGTCCGGAGGTCGCCTGCGGAGGCCAGTCAACGTCTCCCTGGACGTGTTCGCAGATGAGATCCGCTTTTACCAGCTGGGCGACGAGGCAATGGAGCGCTTCCGAGAGGACGAGGGCTTCATTAAAGAAGAGGAGAAACCCCTGCCCCGCAATGAGTTCCAACGCCAGGTGTGGCTTATTTTCGAATACCCAGAAAGCTCGGGGTCTGCACGGGCTATTGCCATCGTCTCTGTCTTAGTCATTCTCATCTCTATCATCACCTTCTGCTTGGAGACCCTGCCTGAGTTCAGGGATGAACGCGAGCTTCTTCGGCATCCGCCGGTGCCTCACCAGCCTCCTGTGCCAGCCTCAGGGGCCAATGGCAGCGGGGCCATGGCACCTCCCTATGGCCCGACGGTGGCCCCACTCCTGCCTAGGACATTGGCAGACCCTTTCTTCATTGTAGAGACCACGTGTGTCATCTGGTTCACTTTTGAGCTGCTTGTGCGTTTCTTTGCCTGTCCCAGCAAGGCGGAGTTCTCTAGGAACATCATGAACATCATTGATATTGTGGCCATCTTCCCTTACTTCATCACCCTGGGCACTGAACTGGCAGAGCAACAGCCAGGGGGTGGAGGAGGGGGTGGCCAGAACGGGCAGCAGGCCATGTCCCTGGCCATCCTCAGGGTGATCCGCCTGGTTCGGGTGTTCCGCATCTTCAAGCTCTCCCGCCACTCCAAGGGGCTGCAGATCCTGGGGAAGACCTTGCAGGCCTCCATGAGGGAGCTGGGGCTGCTCATCTTCTTCCTCTTCATTGGAGTCATCCTCTTTTCCAGTGCAGTGTACTTTGCAGAAGCAGACAACCAGGGGACTCACTTCTCCAGCATCCCTGATGCCTTCTGGTGGGCAGTAGTCACTATGACCACCGTGGGCTATGGGGACATGAGGCCCATCACTGTGGGTGGTAAGATTGTGGGCTCTCTGTGTGCCATTGCTGGGGTCCTCACCATTGCCCTACCTGTGCCAGTCATTGTCTCCAACTTCAACTACTTCTACCACCGGGAGACAGACCATGAAGAGCAGGCAGCCCTGAAGGAAGAGCAAGGCAGCCAGAGACGGGGTTCTGGTCTGGACTCAGGAGGACAAAGGAAGGCCAGCTGGAGCAGGGCTTCCCTCTGCAAGGCTGGGGGGTCCCTGGAGAATTCTGACAGTAACCGAAGGGGTAGCTGCCCCCTAGAGAAGTGCAATCTCAAGGCCAAGAGCAATGTTGATTTGCGGAGATCTCTGTATGCCCTCTGCCTGGACAGCAGCCGGGAAACAGACTTGTAAAGGGAGTCAGCAGAATGGGGAACAGGGGTAGCCTACTGAAGCCGGGGAACTACTGTATACCACAGAGTATTCCAAGCCCACCTCGTTACTGAAGCCTGTCTCTCTCCTTTCTGTTCTTCTCTTCCTCTCACCCTCTAACCCCCCATTTTCCCTCTTTTTTCCATGACACCAAGGGTCGCCTATTTTTAAAAAGTACCACATTCCATGACGCAGGAGCTGTTGAAATGGTGAGCACTGTGAGATGGATGTATTTGTAGCCAGTTTCCTATACCCAGCAGAGGGATAACCCAAACAAAAATGACTTTAAATAGCTCACATCCCAAGAGATTTTGTAGCCCTCCCCATCCATGTGTTCCAAATTTGTTTTACATATTATTATATTTGTGTACAGGAGAAAATATTATTTTTTGACTGGTGAGTGGATTTTTGCACTGTAGTTCAGATGGAGAATATTTGGATTTATTCTCAAGATATATGTTGAATTCATGGAAAAGAATTTTGTGATGTTTTCCTGGGATACTTGGAGCTAGAGACCCTGGCATGGCTGTTCTGATTCCTGTTTCTTCAAGTCTCTCTCTTTTCTGGGATGTGATATGGGTGCTTTGTGTCTAGGGTAAGGAATGTTCTGAGAAAAAGGGCAAATCTGACTTTTTCTGTGAGCCTTAAATGATTCTTATAACTTTCTTTGAAAAGCATTTTAATGATGTTAGAGAAAGACTTCTGATAACCCATTCTTCTTATTTTTATCCCAGGAAATAAATTGTGACTTGGTTGAGGCAAGTGTTAGTTTTCCTACAGTCAATACTTTTTTTTTTTTTTTTTTTGAACTTTTAAGATAATAGTCTATCACTTGTTGTTTCTGGTTTTGGAGTCAGAGCAAACAAATGCCTGGATTGGGGGGTAGAAAACTTGAAAGCTAATACAGTTCTCTCTAAGCCTCCTATGAGTTGGTCGGTGGATTCTGTTTGTCTCAGGCTGCGGTTGACACGGACACATTGCAACATGCTGTCTGATGTGTAGAATCAAACACCCCATCAGTATGGAATGTGGAGGGGGCTAAAAGGAAAAGGGTGGTGAGCAGCCCCCCTGCAATCCAGCCTTGGTTCCCTGCAGTCAGATTTCTGAAGTGTCCTTTTCTGCAGGTTTTAAGACCTCCTTGGCACTGCTCTCCCAGCTCTGAGAAACAAATCTGATTTTCACAGGCATGAAGTCTGCTCACAAAAACACAGATCAGTGTGAAAGTCACGCAGGGAACAGTGCCTGATGTCCATTGCCCTATGGCAAGACAAAGGAGTGAGCAAAGCCTTTAGGTGGACGGTAGCAGCAAGAGGCCAGGGGAAGGATTTGCCTGTTCCCATTAAAGGTTGGTTTTGACAGATTGTGGCCTTGCCCTGAGTAATCCCTGAACTCAAAACAAATCTCTTTGTTCCCTTTATACTGAATGGTTATGGAAAAACATGACAGTAGAAATAACCCTGGCTTCAATTTCTCTCTGGGATTAGCTACCAGGATTCCTGCTGCTGCTTTTCCTGCTGGATAATCCAAAGACTGATTGTTTTCCAATCTCACCAGGGAGGGCTGGTGACCCAGAATCACAGATCCTCCACTCTAACCATGGGCTTAATGGCTGATTCTGACACTATGTCCAGGTGTCCCTGTGGTTGAGGGACACCCACTAAATCTATGTCTGGAAAGTGTGGATTTAAATAAGATACAATAATAAAAGCGAGTGTCTGTGAATACCCTGAGTCATTTCCAGTCAAGAGCTGTTAACAGCTGATCTGAGGAGGAAACAGAAGGATCAGACAGGCAGGGCTCTGTTGTTTTTCATTATATACTAAAGCAAAGGAAGAAGAACAGAGACACTCTATTTATTTCTGATTTACAATCTGCTTGAAAGCAGTGCATCTTGCCAAAGCTCAATTCCACACAGTCTCACCTTCAAACCCTCTATGTCTTTAAAATCAGTGCCTGTGGTTTAACTCTGACATAGTAATTGGAACTGGCTGATAACCCCTAGACCTCTACCCTCCCTAAAAACCAAAACTGATGCAGCACCTTCCACCTGAAGGGACCTTCCTTTAGGCTTAAGTAACAGAGCACCCAGGTCGTGGATGTGTCCCTGTACCTGACTCGGTGTTGTTCCATCCAAATGGACTGCATCTTTAAAATGTCCAGTAAGTGGGTACAATCTCATAGACATCCTCAGGGACAGCAAGAAGGAAGTGAGAGAGTGAAGCCCCACATTTTCAAGGGATTGAGGGGATATCTTAAGTCAGGTTTACAAAGGGAATCAAGATGGTTTAAGAGGGAACTCTGAGTCTGTCCAGAACACCAGTTCCATATTACAGCCTCCTATCCGGGGGCCAGTCACATGGACCTGTCCTGGGAGGAGAACTCACTAGACTGTTCAAAGTGCTTCAGTCTCTCTGTATTCTCAGTGCACCTGTTGCTATGATTCTGGAAACTGCTCCAATCTTCCACTCCATTCATCACGGTTTGCCTTTGTATGTAATTAGCAGGAAAGCAATCTGAATGTCAAGGCTCTTCCCCAAGCCAACTGAGGTAAGGAGCCCCTTCCTGTCCTCTGCCACCCTCCCTACTCTGCCGTCACTGATTTTCCATAGCCTTTACCTTCCTGAGGAGATTAAATCAAGTGGCCTCAGCCAAGCTTTTTATCCAGATGTTACTTCTTGGCTCCCATAGCAGGAAACCCTCTCTGGATTTATAATCTACCAGTTTTGGCAACCAAGACACAGAGAGAAGGGCTACACCGGTGTCATGCACTTTCTGAGAACAGCAAAGCATCTGGCCCTCTCTCTTTCACTACTTAGATTTTGCTTTTTCTCCCTATGTGCTCTCTGAACCCTAAAGAATCACAGTTTTTCAGGGCGGGAGGTGGAAACACCTTTTCACTTTCTTCAACATCACCAGCTCCTTAGTTTGCCCTGCTGCCCTGCTGGGATTCTCCCTAGAGAGAAGAATAAAATGGAGTACTGGCCCTTTAGGAATGTTCCCAGAGACTTAGGATTTGCATTATTCTAAGGGAATGATGTAAGACTCCAGGTTTGGACTAGATGGAGCAGAGGTTTGGGGCAGAGACAGCTTGCCACAAGTTCCCCCCAGAAATGGCAGATTTGTGCACAAGGGAGTTTGACTATGGCTGAGTGTCACATGCTCTTTCTCATTGGCCTCAGTGGCACATGACTACTTGGCCAGTTGTCTCCTCAGTGTGGTGAGGGATACTGAAAAAAAAATTATATATACACATACACACACACACACACACACACACACACACATACATGCATACATATTGGGCTGTGGTGCCTGTCTTCATGTAGCTTACAGTCATCAGGGAAGCCATCAAAATAAAATAAAAGCAAATCCTCCAGGACAAGGGGAATTCAAGTATCATGTAGGGATTCCAAAATGGAGAACCAAGGATTAGGGGTGGGTAGGGAAGAGGAGAAAAGAGAAACTCCTGGAGATCTTGCAGGGTGGCTGGGAAGAGGAGAGGACATTTAGGTGGGGGAAGTGATACAGAGGAGAGCCACTGCCCTGTCCCCATCACCATTCTTCAGGATGGAGTCCAGAGTTAAGTGTGGGTGACCCCATTGAAGCTCCAGTTTTACCAAGAGCAGGAGTTTCAGCAATCTGAAAAGGGCCAGCTAGTAAATATTTTAGGCATCAGAGGCCAAGAGGCAAAATTGAGGCTATTATGTAGGTATTTCTATAACCATTTAAAATGTTGCTGGATGTGATGGCACATGCCTGAAACCCCAGTGAATCTGGAGGCTGAGACAAGAGGATCACAAGTTTGAGGCCAGCCTCAGCAACTCAGTGAGGCCTTAAGCAACTCAGCAAGACCCTGTCTCACAACATAAACCAAAGGAACTGGGAATGTGGCTCAGTGGTAAAGCCCCTGGCTTCAATCCCCAGTACCAAACCAAAACAAAACAAATAAACAAACGAAAACAAAAGGGAAAAAATGTAATCCTTTAAAAGTTTATAAAACCGTTTATAAAAAGTTTATAAAATCTCTTAAGTAGATTAAGAGCTTAAGAGCTCTACTTAAGAACTGTCACCCCTGTCACATCAATTCATCTGTCTCACAGAGGCTGCCTCCTTGGTAGCGAGTCTGATTGGGAAGCTCTGATTCATCTCTGATTTTATTTTACTCAATTCAACTGGTATCTATTGCAAATGCCAACCCTTGATTTGGGGAGGGAATCTGATGCCATCATTTCCTAGCCCAGGGAAGGCTTTATAAGGAATATTTAGCTTTCTTCTATCCCATCTTATGAAAATTAGACTTTCGTACATGGCTGCAGGACAGGGCACTCTATTTCTAGGAAGGAGGAAGAAGATGCCAAACTGGAAATTCTGCCTGGGACTCTGGGCAATGGATTTTCCCCTGAGTTGTTGATAGAAGTGGCAGTCTGGGCCCCTCCTGCTCCTTCTGGCCCTGAGGCTTTTCCTGGACGTGACATTGGATAGGCACCTGGAGGATGCACTTCACCTGCCCCTCTTTACCTGGTGCTTTTTTGGCTGTAGAGAGACACCTCAGGCAGTCACAACTTCTGTGTGTACGTAGTGTGAATCTGTGCAGCAGCCTGCATGGGTAGTGGGCAGCATGGTCCAACCTAGAGAGAATCAACGCCAGGCCGCAGGCCTCCAGACAGAGCATGACAGTTTACCTTCCCTTTAAGTTGGTGTTTATTTTCTAATGTCAAACTTTGCACCATGGGATAATCTGGTCTTTCCCACTCATTTTACAGATCAGCAAGCTGTGGTTCACAGGTAACTTATCCAAGGTCACACCCCCAGTTCAATAAAGTAGGACTGCAATCATTTCCCTGATTGCTAGGCTGGATATTTCTCAGAAAGTCCACTCTGCTCCTTCTGCATCAAAGTCTGCAAGTTCTCATTAAGCTGCCCACTATCTGCTGTGCTTCCCAAGGCACATCCCTGCCATGTCGATTTATTTGCATCCAGCTGCCTGTGAGGGCTGCCTCCTGGGTTTCCCATCATGCCTGCGGAGTTGTGTTCTGTCTCCTCTGATTTGATTGTATTTAATTCAACTTGCATTTATTGCAAATTTCAAGCCTGCATAGGCAATGGAGATGTAGCATCGTGATGAACACGGTCTCAAACAAGCATCTCATTGTCAGGGTCAGGGGGATGTCAATATATCCAACCCAGTGTGCTTAGTATTATCTCTCATTCATTCTGCAAATGTTTGCTCAACAAATATTTACTGGGCTAGGCACTGGGAACAACTGGCATGGGATCTGCCCTAATTGCTTATCCAGTCTAGTGGCAAGAACTAGCAATCAAGTCAGCAAATGAATGAAGAGATCATTTTCAATCTGAGGTACAAGCTATGGAGGAAACGAGAAGCATCATGATTGGGGAGAGATATGCTAGTTAGACTCATGCTATTGAAGAGTTAACACTGAGTGAAGCAAAACAAGGCACTGAACGGGGTAAAGAGTAGGGACAAGGATGTGGGGACTCTGGAGACCTAGGAGGGAGTCTATGTTTCCATCTGGACAGAGGTAGGAAGCCTCAGGCAGAGAAAGTCAGGGACCACTGGAATGCTCAGGCAGGTTTCCAATCCCAGCACCATTCCTGTCAGTCACCTCTGAGGAGGAGGAAGGTGACTCTGGCATTGTCAGCAGCTGGCCAAAGAGACCCTCCCTCTTGCCAAGGGAGGCATGAATTTCTGCTGGAAGCAGGTAGTGGGTTTCCATCTGATGTGTTTTTTTCCTTTAATTTGGAGGGAGGGTAGGTAAAGGCCCTCAGATACTCCTTGACTGTTTCTCCAGCCGCTGGGAACCCCAGTAGATTTTGAATTGGTGCCAAGAAACAGGAATGGGCAATTTGGGGCTGCCGATGAGGCAGGCCCAGGAGGAGGGGTGGAAGGAGGAGTGCAGGGGGAGAAACAGGTCTAGAGACTAACTGTTCTGCACAACTATTGGAAGACCAAGAAGAGAAGTTGGAAGAGCTAAGAGGAACTGTAGTAGGTCAGGAGAGTGTGGGGACAGCTGAACTTCTGTGTGCAATGCACGCCACTGCCTGCAAATCCAGAGCGAAGGCTCCATTCACCCTGGACCTTGAACTCAGCTGAGACCCAAGCAAGAATATTTCTTCATGGTTCTTTCAGCACTGAGGAGTTCTGAAGGACAGAGAGGTCTCCATGCCATCCTGCCCATATTGCTTCTTCCTCTGGTACCTCTCCAGTAGGTAGGCATTGGATCTTTTTTCTGTATTTGTGGCCCCTCTTTTGGGAGAAGCTGAGAGGCATGGACTAGGCAGGAGCTAGTGACCATCACTGACCATCAAGGGGGCTTGCTCAGTGTCCCCATTCATTCATTGCATTCTCCATAACCTCTCTGATGGGTGACATCCTGGGCACTGACAGAGTCTTTCTGCCTCCAGCCAGGGTCTCTAATCTGCTGGCACAAGCCTGTCAGTCCTAGGTACGATGGTGGGGATAGAAATGAGACAGATTTTGCCCCCTGGAAACTTACCAACTAATGTCTACAGGCTACACCTGCCTGTACTCCATGAGACGCATGCAAGAATCATTACAAACAAAACCAAAATTAAAACAGAAAAACAGTGGTCAATGTCCCAGGGAAATATAATTGTGCTTAAAGGTCTGGAGATTGATGTAAGTCCAGTGAAGTCATTGGAGGCAGAATACCTGAAGAGATTTTCAGAAGCGCATCAAGGGAAGATCGCATAGATTTATCATTAGCTAGGATAAGTCCTCCTGATTCTCCTGCCCCTGTGACCCTCCTTTCAACTCCCATAGCCTTCTTCTGTCACTTGTCACTCCATCCTCTGAATTGGTTGCCTATGCCCTGCTTTATCTCCTACATGAGAACTGGTCTGCTCAGCAGATGGTGTCTTGTCCACTCCCTGTGACTCTTTCTACTCCTTGGAAGCAGATCAAACCCTTGTGCTCTGATCTAACACAGTGAGAGGTCAACAATGGTCTGTTGAACCCCAAGGTTACATAGGAAAGCATGAGTGGGGCCTTTTTTCTCTCGAATCTTTGGTTTTGCCTTAATCAATCTCCTGGAACCAGGCTACTTTGGTTTTTTTTTCAGCTTCGTGGTTTAGTAATTGTATGAATTGTGCCACAACATAATACCTGCACTTTAGGAAGTTCCAGGAGCTTGTAATGGGACACTATTGCAGTGTAATGTGTATAAATTTCCAAATTACTATTATTATAAAACCAAAGATTTGTGCAGCAGCTTTGTTCCAAAGAGTCCAAACAGCTGTCCCTTGGGCAATGTACTGTAAACAAGGGCAAACTCTACAGCTTGAATGCCACCTCTCAGTCATCCATCCAGTTACAGGAAATGCTAAAGGTGCCCATGCCGGTGTTGCTCTCTCCCCCACAGAGCAAACTTTCTGTTGTTGCAATCACTTGCATGTCCTAAGTGGACATCACTTAGCCAATTGAGACAAGTGACCCAAGTGTACTTAAGTGGCCAAGGCAAACCATTGCCTGGCAAGTTGATATCTAACATGGACAACTGATAGTTGCTTATGTGCATGTTTCTCTGTTGCACTCTCTCTGCAGTATACTACCGTAATTATGCTGTTGCTATTTATTGTTCTTGTTTGGTTGTAGAGAGGTCATCTATAAAGCGCACATCACTCGAACACCAGTGATTTGTTTGTTTGTTTGTTTGTTTGTTTTGCAGTTCTGGATATCAGACCCAGGTTTTGCACATGCCAGGCCAGTGCTCGACCATGGAGTCACATCCCCTGGACAACAGTTTTGAACTGGAGTCTGGAGTGACTGTAATCACCTCCTCATAGTCTGTCTACTTCTCTTTTGCTTTTTACCTCATTTCATCCTATATGTGATTTCCAGATGAATCTCTCCAGAGGACAGCTCCTATCATCATATCATTCCAGAGCTCCCAAACAGAATAATTTTGGTGTCTTCAACCTGACTTTGAAAATCCACAGTGTGATGTCAAATATATCTTCTCAAAGAAGGTGTCCTGGGTCCCACCAGTTCAAAGCCATTTCCCCTTCTTTAGTGCTCTTTTTGCAAGTGCATTCTGTCCCAATTTTGGCTAGTGTTCACCTACCTCCCTACTGTCCGAACTCAGACCCCTCCTTGATAACAGAGGATGGTTCCTCATATTCTTATTCATCTTGGCACCTAGACGTGGCACCTAGGGCCTTGACTATAGCAGGTACTCAGCAGGGATTTCTGGACTGCATTGACTCCTATTTGATTTAAAATACAACCACTTCTGGGCCTCCCACATTTCTTGCTGTCCTTAAGCAATTGATACAGAGGCTCTTTGGCACCTTAGGGAGCTGAGGGTAAACGGTGTTTGTTTGATAGCTTCCTTTTCTCTGCCTGACTCACCAGGTGTGTGGTGCAGGTAGATAATAGCATGTAATGTGAGCTGTGGCTTCCAGGATTATAAAGGACAATGCTATCGGCAAGGATTCTGGGAAGTCTTGCAGAAATCAGGGGAGAGCTATAGGATGGGGATGAAAGAGAGGTTGAGGTGAGGGATAGAGGTGAAAAGTTAGAGAAATTGGAAATCTGAGTTAAAAACAATGTTGGTGAGGGAGAGAGTAATCAGTTTTTCCCAGGATAACCCCCGGATATACCTGTTGTTCACCAGTTTTCCAGTTTGGAAGATGAATTACATGTCACCCAAGAGAAGGCAGAGGTGGGGAGTAGTGACAGTCTCTCTTCCCATCATTATCTGCTGTCATTTTCAGGAGGGAGCCTGAGTCACCAGTTTATTTCATGATAATTCCAGTAGCAGGTGACGCATTCAGGGCCAAGGTCAGTCAAGCTGCCACGAGTACTCTATGCCAGCTACTGTGCTAGGTGCTGAGATTCAGGCATAAATAAGACATTAAAGGGCTCTCTCTGGTATTTACTCCATGTCTTCAACCCCAGTCCAGTAGAATATACTTCTGCAATCCCCAGCCTAAGACTGATGAAACCTCTGAAGTCCTAAGCATTGAAGAGAACGTGATGCTCCTCCTCCATATGCAATTCAAAATCAAAAACCAGATCAACTGAAACATACATTAGGAATGCCCCCAGAGTTCTAATATTTCCCTTGGTGCTTTTTTTGAAATGTCAAATGTCAAGTAATTTCAAAAATGCTTTGGACCTCCTGTTGAGCTGGCACCTACAGCTCAGGCTAACCCTTTTACTGACTAATCCAAATCTCAGCAGATCCCCTCCTCTCCACTGCCTTGCCATCGCAGGGGGCCCGCCACCCCACCCTCCCCCATTGACCACATGGTGGGTCCAATCTTGGGCAAGTCATTCTGTCTGGGTGGCTTTGCAAGTGGGAAATGAATTCCAGATGTTGACAGCTGGTGGCCACCAAGGCAGACCTGAGTCTGAGTCGGAGTGGGGTTTGGAACTTCCAGAGCCACAGAGGTCTTCCTTCTGCAGCTTTGAAGGGAGCTATTTTGATGCCACCCTCCTCCTCCCCCACAGGGTCTGGTTCATTGGGTCTTTTCTGGGAGAACTCCAGAAAAGTCAAAGCTGAAGAAAGTCCCTGCAGTGAATTAGAGATTGTCTGTCTCCTGGAAGCTTTGCTAAGGTCACCCTTATGCCATGGACAGCAGAGGGATTTTTTAGAGATGGAGGAGACTATCCTGAAACAAAGGAACAATGACATGATCCTAATGAACCAGTTCATTAACAAGACAATTGAATTGTATAGTAAAGAGTATGTGAATGTGTATGCCATGAACACAATAGAAAAAATTTAAGCAAATATATTCATATGGACCTAGGCAGACAAATAAATTAATATTCAAAGGGGTCATTTTGGAGAATATCGGACATTTGACTAGGAAATATTTTCATTGCTGGAAACATTTTTGACTTCTCCTGGGGAAACACGTTCAAATCCAGTTCTTGGATTGACAGATATCTCTTCTTCAAACAGCAGTTCCCATTGAACTTTAAGGAGTTAATAGACACTGACACTTTAGTGAGAGCTAGTTAAATCAAAAGCAGCTAACTATAATACGACACTTTAGGAAATGGGAGCTTAAACTTAGGGGTGAGAGCCGGGCGTGGTGGCGCACGCCTGTAATCCAAGCGACTTGGGAGGCTGAGGCAGGAGGATCGCGAGTTCAAAGCCAGCCTCAGCAACTTAGCGAGGCCCTAAGCAACTCAGTGAGACCCTGTCTCTAAATAAAATACAAAATAGGGCTGGGGATGTGGCTCAGTGGCCGAGTGTCCCTGAGTTCAATCCCTGGTTCCAAAAAAAAAAAAAAACTTAGGGGTGAGTATAGGCAGAGCTGTGCAGTAGATGATGGCAGCAGAATAGATCAAAGAATTCTGGGGAGGACTGGGGATGCAGTGGTAGAGCACTTGCCTAGCATATGCAAAATCCTAGCTTCAAGCCCCCCAGTGCAAAAAAAAAATTTTTAATTAAAAAACTCAAGGGAGAGGGTAATTTAAGGCCTCCAGAGAGCAGCCATAGAGCCTGCCATATCCAGGAGGTAGATTGAAAGACTGGGTAAGAGTGGAAGAGAGAACTGGGAAGGCAAAAAGGGAGTCTTCACACTGTCCTGGAAGAAGCATCTAGCAGTCAAATACTTTGATTAAATGAGTGAGGTTTGGAGGCAAGTTAGATCTGAGTTCAAATCTTGATTTTGGTCATTCATTAGCTATGCAACTGTTTTTTTTTTAAATTTTTTAGTTGTCAATGAATCTTTAGTGTATTTATATGGAGAGCTGAGAATTGGACCAGGGCGTCACACATGCCAAGCAAGCCCTTCACCACTGAGCCACAGCTCCAGCCCCAAACTATGTGACTGTTTTAGTCAGCTTTGTCACTGCTGTGACTAAAAGACCTATCAGAACAATTGTAGAGGAGGAAAACTTTATTTAGGGGTTCATGGTGAAGCCAGAATTGGGGACAGGCAGTTAGTGTAGAAATAGGGAATCTGTCAAATAGAGGAAATGGAAACCACAAAAGCTATCTGCACCTGGAAGTTAGAGACCACCCCTGGGAGACTGGAACCAAAAACCTCAGGAGCCCATTGATTATCAAATCTATCTGCCCTCATGGAGGACTATAGGCAAAGAGTTGCTAATTAACACCCCCTGGGCCCTTACCTGTCTGGATCACTGTGGCCCTCCCCCTGCCCATCTGCTTCTCACTTGCATCTTACCTGCAAAACTGGGTCTAGTCATGGTAGGCAGGAAGGAAAGAGATAAGGGGGAAGGAACAGGAGAATAAAACCTATAAAAAGGACAAGATTTGCTAATCCCATGGATTCTGCCTTTAGGTTCCCTTCTTCTACTGGGGAGAAGTCTGTTTTTATTTTTTTTAAAGAAAACTTCTTACTTTCTACTCTACACTTGCCTTGGGGTGCTTCTCTGGTGTTATACTTCAACACCTGAGGAAGCAGGACTCAACCAGCAGTATCAATGGTTTCAGAGGTCTTGGGTCCATAGATAGCTGGCTCCATTCCTCAGGGCTTGAGATGAGACTGAACATCATGAATGAAGAGTGTGGCAGAGGGAAGCAGCTCACATGATGATCAGGAGAGAGAGAGAGAGAGAGAGAGAGAGAGAGAGAGAGAGAGAGAGAGAGAGAGAATATGAATATGACTGTCTACTCTGCAAAATATATACCCCAAAGCCATGCCTCCAATGCCCCACTTCCTCCAGAGACACCCCACCTGCCTCCAGTTCCCACTCAGTTAATTCCATCAGGAGATTAGCTCACTGATGGGGGTTAAGACTCTCTTAACCCTATCATTTCTTCTCTGAACCTTCTTACATTGTATCACACATGAGCTTCTGGGGGATACCTCACATCCAAACCATAGCAGTGACCAACTGCAAATGGTATCTTTCTAAATGGCGTACTATAAAATAGTCTTTTCCATATATAAAATATGGATAAAAATAGGGTTTTCTTTCAGAGTAGTCCTGGGACAAATGTAATAAACTACAAAATTGGTAGAGCTCTTGCCAAGCATACATGAAGCCCTGGTTTTGATCCTGAGCATTGTAAAAATAAATAAGTAAATAAATAGATAACAAAACAACCTACGTAGATGTTTGTCAGGTAGAAAGCCCTCAGCAAAATAAGTATTGCTGTTATTATCAAGTAAATCTCTAGGAGAAAGCCAAAAATAAGCTTCCTTTGAAATAACACTGTCAAATTTAGCTCAGTGATGTTTACTGAGTATTAATATCATGGGTGCTGTGCTAGAGCTAGTAGATGTAAAAAGATTAATTAAAGGAAATTATCTGCCCACAATCTAGCAAGTAGCCCAAAACAAGTTTATAAATGACTAAAACAGGCACAGGGATCAGGAAGGAAGTGCCAGATTTGGGTACTCAGGTAAAGATGAGGGTCAGACATAGGAGATGCTATCAATAAGCCTTCTTTATTGAGGAGGACTGAGTTTGAGAAGGATCTGAAGGGATGGAGGTGTTGAGACAGCGGTGGAAAAGGACAGGAGAGTCCAAGAGAAGGATCAGTCTGAGTAAAAACTCAGAGGTGGGAATATCTGGGTATGTGAAGGGACCAATGACAGCTCTGTGGTGGGAATGGACCTCTTTGTCCCAGCATATGTGAAACCCTAAATGTAAGGCTGTCTTCTCAAATTATCTCAGCATGAACTTCATTTCCAACACAGATCTGAGAAGTGGGCGGTGTGCATTATTTGTTCGTATAATGAGTTTATAGTGAGTAAGAAACAATCTAAAAATCTGCCAGGCATGGTGGCTATAATCCCAGTGGCTTTGGAGGAGGCTGAGGCAGGAGGATTACAAATTCAAAGCCAGCCTAAGCAACACAGCAAGGCCCTAAGCAACTTAGCATGACCCTGTCTCTAAGTAGAAAATAAAAGGGCTGAGAATGTGATTCAGTGGTTAAGCACCCCTGGGTTCAATCCCTAACCAAAACAAATAAACAAACAAAAAAACTAACAGTTCACAAAATTTCCTTGTCAAATGAGCTACATACACAGAAGGAAACAAAACAAAACAAAAAGCTATTTCTTTTACTCTTTGATTTGCCCAACTTCAGAGACCAAATATCTTTCAGATTGCCTCTTGAGCAAGAAAAGTGGCTATTTGGTGGGATACTGAAGAAGGTATGAACAGCTGGGTATAATAATGCACCAGATTCTATTTAATACATGCATATCAATAAGTCAAAGCAAAAAGCATACAGTCCCATTTTTGTTTCTATCCAAGACCTAAAATCAGATGTTAGGATCATTCACGTGTGCATGCATGCATAAGAGTTGAGGCCAGGTGGTCTGGGAATTGAGTACCCAGGTTTAAATCTGAGCTCTTTTGCTCATCTTCTGTGGAAACCTACTTACATCTGTCACATAGGGATGACAGCAACTTCCTCATATGGTGGTCATAAGAATTAGATGAGACAGCTCATGGCATGTGCTGAGTACATCGGCTGGTAGATAGTGAAGAGACACTCTTACTATCCTTCATTCATTCAGCATCTATTATGTATTAGGCACTGTGCTTCAGGCTCTGAGTAAAGTATAGGCCTTGATGCTTACTCAGAGACATAGAAAGTTACAGGAGCAGTAGCTGTGAGTTCATGTCCATATCCTTTGTGTTTCTCTAGGGTTTATGGGCAAGTCCTCTACTGGAAGGGAGCTTGAAAAGAGTCTTTTCATTCATATCTTACCTCTTTTCACAGGCTATTCATACCAGCCCTTCAGAAAGATTTTCTCTGGCCTCCATCCCCTCCAACCTGATCCAATTCTGTCTTACTGCTCTATTTTCTTTCTAGCACGTACCATTTCTGAATTTGTATTTGTTCATTTGTTATTTGCCTCTTTTTCCCACTAGATCGTAAGCTCTAAGAGCACCTGGACCTTGTCTGACTCATATGTCCTCTGTATTCCTGGCACACAGTGGTGTTGAATAAATGTTTGTTGAATGACTACTGAATGAAGTTGAATAGCAGCAAGCTTTGGGGTGGCTTTGAGCAGATCTGGCAAAACAACATAGTTTTAAATTAGTCTTCAAGGACTGTGTTGGTTGGTTTCTCATCTCTGTGACCAAAATACCTGACATAAACAACTTAAAGGAGGGAAGATTTATTTTGGCTCACAGTTTCAGAGGCTTCAGTCTATGGTTGATTGGCTCCATTTCTTTGACCCTGAGGCGAGACACAGTCATCATCATGGCAGAACTGCTCACCTCATGGCAGCCAGGAAACAGAGAACTCAAGGAAGAGTCCAGGGGCCAGAGGCCAGGCATGCCCTCAGTGACCCATTTTCTCCAACTAGGCCCTACCTCCTACACTTTCCAGCACCTCTCCATGAACCCCTCAGTGGAATAATACACTGATTGATACAAAGAGCCCCCATGATTCAATCATTTCACCAAATCCCCATCTCCGAATATTGTTGCATTAGAGATCAAGCCTTCAACCCATGAGCCTTTGGGGGACATTCCAGATCCAAATTATCACAAGAACAGAGGCCAAGTTTTCTTCTGTTATCTTTCTTGGCTGCCCCCTGAATTCTGGGCTCAAAATAAACTATGACAAATACTTATAAGTTGATTGGTTGAATTAGTTGGAGCAGAAGAGGTACCTCCAGATACTTGGATGGAGTAAAATGACTATTGAGATTATGGGTCTTGAGGACAAAAAATTTTAAAAAATAAAATAAAAATTAAAAAAGGCACAGGAAATAGTTTTCAGTGTAAGGGAGGGTTTATTATTGTGGCATGGTAAGGACAAGTCGATTTATAGTCATTTTTTACTACTTATAAGTTTAAAAATATGGAACATGAGCTTATACAAAAAAGCTGGAGATTTCACAATTTTCCATTGCTTTGAAATAGAGGTAACTTCCAACCTACACTGGCATCCACCCCTTGGGCCTACGTGACATTTACAAATCATTTTATCAGCACTGAACTCCCAAGAGCTTGCTCTGCCATTCTCCAAGATGTTGGCTGACACCCCCTGACAGGAGAAGCTGGGATGTGTTTTGACAACCAAGTGGTTTCCTGAGCAAGCTGCCGGCATTCTCAGGCAGCGCAGCAGAGTTTCAGCTTTTCAAATCAAGCCTGTAACTCTCCAGGGCTTCCCTTTATAGAGCACATGTTGATTGCAGTCTACATGTTGATTGTGTTTGTTCCCAGGCTCCATGGAGCTGCCTTGTCAGTTGAGTGCACAGTCGGTTGGCCCTCACACCTTTGCTTTTTCCCTTAAAAAAGCCAGTGAATGCACAACACAAACACCCGGAGATCTCAGAAAAAAATCTCTTGAACCCTTGCTAAGCAACTGGAAGTGAGCCAAGTATTGTGGGGAGGGGGGCGTACAGCAAAACACCAAGTCATACTGAGGCAGGACTCCTACACAGAGGAAGACAGTTCTACTGTCACTGTCAGTTACCACTTGCTGAGCACCTACTACGTGCCATGCATTGTGATAGGCATTTTATACACATTATCCTAATCACCAAAGTAGAGGCTGTAGAGACAATTAAATTTAGAGGGGCTGATGGTGTATCCTCACAATTCCAAGTTAGTTGAGCTGGATTTCAACTCAGCTCCAAACTGGATGCCTCCCTCCAACCAATCAGCTGCAAGAGCTGAGTACAGAGGAGTGGAGATCTGAGTCGGTGGCCTTCAAAGCAAAACAATGAAGGCTCGCTCCTTCAGGTAAACTCTGGAGAGAAGGGGCCAGGTCAGAGCTCTGTAACAGGAGGGGAGATTAAAACAGCAAAAGCCTTCAGGTGAGCATATGGGAAACACAGTGGAATTGCTGGCATAGAAAATTGGTGAGCAATTGAGAGGGGGCCTGGGAATTGTGGGAGCCTGCTTTGTTAAGACTAGTTGAAACCAGGCTGTGGTGGATTGTGAACAGCAGAGTGAGGATTTGGAACCACTATGCACTTGCAGGGAGGCTGCAGAGGTTTACAAGAGGTGATTAAGCTGGTGAAAGTGGACTTTTCTGAGGGTTGGCAACCTGATTGCTAAGCATTGGTGACATTCATGTACTTTATATACCTTCGTTTTTAATTAGAACTAATATAGTGTTAATGAATGCTGTTAAACGTCAATCCTTGTAATAACTGCAAAATTTCTGTCCTGTTATCATTCTCATTTTATAGATGAAGAAACTGAAACCCAGAGAGATTAAGCAACATGCCCAAGATATATAGCAAAGAATCACTTTGATGGGGTTTCAGCTTAGGTGTTTTGACTCCTGTTTGTGATGTGTTAGCCACTGTTCTGCACTTGGTCTTTGGAAGGGCTGATTCTGTAAACTGACTCAATGGTGACTTTTACTGGTCCTCTAGCTGTTACATCTGGAGAGTTTTTGTCCCTAAGTAAAAGAGGGAATACCCACTTGATATTTTTTGATCCTAGACACTTCCATTGTCAAAGGTTCCCACGGTTTACATCTTGATTTTTTCAGCAATATAATTGTCTATTATGGTAACCATGCCTGTCTCGTCTCTAGTTATATCTCTAGATAGAACCCATATCTTAATTTGACAATTATAGTTAGAGAATCCTTTCTGTTTTAACTCTCAAAGACTGCCTCCTTGGATAAGTGGATCACGTAGAGTATTTCCTGCTGTGTCTTGCAAAGGACAAAATCAAATCTGCTCCTTTAGTCATTCACCATCTGCACGCAGACTGTAATTAGCTAATATTTATTGAGTGTTTATATTTGCCAGAAACTATTTTAAGAGGGTTATATGGATTATCTTTTTTACTCCTCAAAACAACCATAAAGAGTAGTACATAGTAGTACTACTATGATCACCATGTAGGACTATAAAGTGAGGCAGGAGAGAGAGATTTGTCTAAGGTCTCATGGGAAATAAACTGTGGAGCCAGGATTTAATACCAGGCAATCCAGCCCCAGAGCCAGTGCTGAGCTAATCCTTCCCATCAGAGCTTAAGCTCATTCTCTTTTGCCATGTCAGCAGTGAAGATTAATTCATCCATTCAATAAATATTGATTGAGTCACCACTCTTTGCCAGATGAGGGGAAACTGTATGGTCTCTGCCTCTAATGGGGTAGAAAGATCCAATAGTCCTACAAATCTATGTCAAACTGAGTGTGTGGAAGGGCATTGAAGAAGGTGTTATGGGACCATGAAAATGGATCATAAGATTTTTACATGGTCAGGGAGATGGGAGATGGAGGCTGAAACTCCCAAATCTCTTACAATGGGGCCAGCAAGCTTATGTGTGCCCAGCCTCTGCTCGGAATCCTGAGACCTAAGCCTAGCTTTGGAAGACGTGGTGTGGAAGGAGGATAGATTAGGTAGGAGAATATGCTATGGAACCCATTAGGCAGCTTCTCTTCTTTTCTCTCTTATGGGTTCCTTTTCTCCAGTCCTTAGCAGATTTATTGAGAGGAGTGAGAGGGCCAGGTCCTCCAGTGGACATCCTGAAAGTTTAGTCTTTCCCAGTATGAGAATTTGGCATCAGACCCTTTGAGGTAGAAGAAAGTTCTTGAAAGGTACCAGTCATAATCAATCTACTGGAAAGGAAATGGGTGTCAAACACACAGATCCCAGGGGAGGGGAGGATGACAATCCCTTTGGAGTTGGTCCCAAAGGCAGATCTGAGAGATGGAGAGTCCTACCTGATGTACCTTCTGTGGTGAAGTAGGGACAGTCCTGATGCCACCTTGCCTCTAAGGATTAATGTGAATTTCACTTCATAGGTTCATGGGAGAACTTTCGAAACTCAGGGGCTCAATAAGTGATTTCTGAAGTGTTTTATCACTGGGACACAGTGTGTTAATAGGGAAGGGAAAAGGGGAATAATTCTGTCACCTCTGAGAACCTTGGTGGTGGAAGTTTTCTGCCTAGGTCTTTGAGTTTCTTTGGCCCCAGCCTAGCTGACATCTCAGATATCAGTGACTTAAAAAACAAAGTGATTTTATTCACTCAGAGTTAATTAAGGAAAGGAGGCTGATAACCCAACCAAAGGTTTATCAGAAGAAATAAGAAAAACAAGAATACAAAATATCAAAAAAGAGATGGCAGCGTGAAAGGAGAGGAAAATCCTGGACTCTCTGGGAGAGGAGCAGGGAAGTAACTGTGTGGGGTCCCTAATTCAGAGGTGAGCTATTTTGCCAAGCCTGGAGTGTGAGATGACTTGTAGCATAGGGTTGTTAACCTCTTCAACATCAGGGTCACGACTAACAACCAAGGCAGATGTCAGGAACTCAGGCCTGACCAGAGAGCTGGCCTCCAGTTTATCAAGATTCAGGGATGGTATTTTCTTGTAGACCTATCAGTTGGAGTGATTCCACTGCCTTGGGAGCCCATGGTGGAAGGTTTCAGCTGGCACACTTTCTTTTGAACAATTAATTTGCAAAAATTGATAATGAGGAGCTGATTGAAAGTGTTCCCTACTTTGGGGAAACATGATTAGAAATGGATGGAAGCAAAAAGAAACTTCTGTTTAAGGTAAAGATGCTGAGAAAACGTAGTATAGTTGAATTAGTTCCAAATGTGGAGTCAGGAGTCCCAGTTTTGTCAGTTACTAACTGAAAATCTTATGTAGTCCTTTAAGCCCGATGGTTCTCATTCTCTTATAAAGTAGAGCAGATGCCATCTGCCTTGTAGAGTGGTAAATCACAAATGATGTAATGCTTTTTGAATATAAGAGCTTTTTAAAAACTAAAATATTTTGTAAATAAAAAGGATTATTTCATTTAACCTGGAAATTAATTAAGTACAAATATTAAGTGGAATGAGAATATTTCCTAATACAGTTACAAATTCAAAGTAGTCGTGTTGCTAATCACATTACATTCCACATGAATGACACTTTCAAAGCATAATTTGAATGGTGTCCCTTGAAGTGGCAATGTAATGGTGTCCAATCAAATGGAACTAATCATATTTAACACATTGAAAAGCATTTTAGTGCACAATTCCAGTTTATATTCCATAAAGCTATTAATTCAGCAAAACATTAATTTAAAGCAATGCATCAGTAAGGATTGGTTAGATTATGCTGCTGTAACAAAATAACCCATTTTCTTATTCATCATGGGATAGCAGGAAACCTTGCTTATCTAATCACTGAGGCACCAACAGTGACAGAGCAACTGCCATCTTGAACATTGTAAATCATCATGCCAAAAGGAAAGAGACCTCTAAAGAACATCTCATCGGTAACTACATTTGCTTAGAAATGACATACATTAGTCTCACTCCTAACTAATTGGCCGAAACTAGTCATGTGACTCTAGCAACCCACAAATGATCCTGAGAGAAAAATTATGCCCAGAAGATAAAGAGCCAAAAGTACTCAGAAACAATAATCACTGCCCCAATTAGGTATTAAAAACCTTACCAGCACATCAAAAATAGATTTTTAAGGTAGGAGCCCCCTAGGAATGGCCAGTATTTACAAATTTCACTTTCTCAAATGATGCTGGAGTATGATTTAATTCTTCATTTTATTCGATGTCCAAATTGTTTATTGAAACTCTTCTCATTGGCATGAAAACTAACTTTATTTAAACATCAGTCTGTTTTTATATTTATCAAGTGAGACTCCAATGGCACAGGTAAATGAGATCTCAGGGCTCAACCAGTTTAGAATCAGGAAACAGATCCTGATGGAGGCTGAAGGGAGCTTTTCCTAGTTACACTGACATTTGGGGACCAGCCTCGGACCAGCGCCCAGCTTCCTCATTTAGCTTAGTTCACTTGACTCTACATGATATTTTCTTTAGCTCCTTTTCCAGAACCAGATGTTTCCAGTTTGTGATACCAGCTCTGATGCTATTTTTACTGAGACAGCTGGCTCATCTAACAGAATTCATCTGCATCACCTCTTTCATCAAATCATGGAATGTCTGCTGGGTGAGACCAACACACTTGGGCCTCCAGTCTCACTCTTTGTGGAGTGGCCCATCTCCTAAACCATTCACAATTCAGTTTCTGGGACTGTGGTTGACCTCCTGAGTTTACATAAGAACACTGTCAGTTGCAGCTATTAGACAATTTATAAGGATGTAATTATCCTCTAATCGCGTGTTCTCATGCTATTTTGTTATTTGGTTACAAACACTACCAAGAACAACCATGCATCTTCTCTTAGACTACAAATGCCATGAGAACAGGGACTGCTTTGTTTGGTCCATTGCTACATTTCCTGTTTCCAGGCATTAACTGAAATTTGTGACACAAATGATTCCTCACTCTGGGCTATACACTCTGCCAGGTGCTTAATTAATGAGATACCTTATCCTCACAGATACTTCACAATATAAATATTATTAGTCCCATTTGACAGATGAGAAAACTGAGGCTAAGTAGTGAAGACCATATAACTAATAAATGAATAAGCCAGAGTTTAACAGAGACCCATATGACTTCAAAGGGTGCACTATTTCTACAGAACCAGTTTGTCTTCTTTTTCTATTTTGACCATTTTTTCCCATCATTTTAAGCCAGTTCTACATTACCACAGTGAGGACTCACCTTCCTTTCCATTTGTTGTCCTCCAGGACCCATTCATCCTTAGTTTTCTTTAAATAATACTTATCAGTTAATAGATTACTTAAATGTTATCTAATGATCTCAAAAAAAAACATGCCACAGAAATACTTTTTTTTTTTTTTCTTACAAAGTCTGTGTGACTAAGACTGTTTCCTTCCACTGATGGTTGAAGTCATATTGGTAAATTGTCTCTGTACCAAATTGTTCCATTGCAGGTTTTCGACCATTTTCTTCTTTGAAGGAGATTCTTCCCCTAGCTCCTTGTCATCTCCTGGTATATACTAGAAAAATTTCTTCTGAATGCTTTGTGCATTAGGGAAATTTAGTTAAATTTTAATGTCAAGTTTGCATATTTGTGACGTAATTTATCTACCCACAGGTGTTTCAGGTAGACGCTTAAGTCCCTGAGGACAGCTGGCGTCCCCCCTTCACTTCTTCCTATGTTCTACTATGCACAAGTAGTCATTGGTGACATCAGTTGTCCAAAAAGCTCAACAAAGATCACAACAATTTTTTATTCTTCGTAAAGCATCTTATTCATTACAAAGGGTAACTATGTAAGAGTGGGGATAAATCAGTGCTTACCCACCAATTCTGTTGGGGGAAAAGGTCAAAGGGCATGCCCTATACCCAAGGAGCATCAGTGACCTCTGAGAAGACCCCTGCTATGAGACAATCCAGGGTGGAAGTGTTATTTAGCTTTTCTTTATTCCTGTGCCATTAATCCTCTTAGCTAAGGTGACTTTTATCCTTTGTTTTTGTTCTGTGCTTATTTGTACCAAACTCAGCTTCCCCAGCCAGAAGAGATGCCTCCTTCATCTGCCATCCCAGAATATTTTAACAGATCACATGGCATGTCTTCTCTAAGTCCATAAGCTTCTTAGGCTCAGCCACATGGCTTAAGCATCTTTGTTTTATGTTACCTAGAAAAAAAATTGCCTCTCACATAATAAGTGGATCATAAATTATTGTTGAAAATATTATTAAATTTGGACATAATCAGATTGACATGATAGACCCAGAAAACATTCCCGAGTCAGCCAGGAATCCAATCACTGGAATCACATGGATTTGACTTTGAACCTCTGCTCTGCTGTGTACAAACTGGGTGAGCCAGGGCAGGCTATCTAATCTCTGTGAACTTCTGCATCCTGATCTGTGAAATTAAAAAATACCCAGTTGATGATGATGTCGTGAGGACCAATGACGCAACATAGGCAGAATACTTGACGCAGCTCCTGGTATTCAGTAGGTGATGGCTATAGTGACAGCATGGGGGGTGGGGGATAGTGATTGAGGCTTTTGATAGAGTTTTAATGTAAATAACACTGCTGATGATTTACATGAGGTGAATCTTTGTATTTGTTTTCCCAGCCATTCCAGAGTCCCTGTTTGAAGAGTGGCAGAGAGAATTGGGTCTTTCATATGTGGACTCCTGACTTGTTTCACTGGAATTTGAGGCAGCAAATCACTTACGGAAGCCAGATATTAGTGCTCAGAAACCCAAAGGAAGTGGGTAAGGAAATGGGATCTGTGCACAGTGCACTCCAGGTCCCACTATAAAACCCAAAGAGAGGCGCCATGACAGTTAGAAGTCAGGCAAAGCAAGTGCCCAAAGACCATTTCACATGTGATCATGTGTGTGCACGAGCCTGCAGTTAGCCAGCTTCCATTTCTTGACTGGGTTTTCTTTGTTCATCAAATGTAGAGATCTAACTTTCCCCAATAGTCAGAGATGGTATGGAGATGAAAACATCTTTATAAATTGAAATCTTTGAGGCCTTTTATAGGAGATTAATAGAAATTCATCATGTCTTCATTGCTTTTTCAGAAGACACTTGACTTTAAATTTAGAGGAAAAGAAAAGTCTGGGTTTAGGTCCTGCCTCTGTTGCTTCCTTGAGCAGATTATTTTTTTTTTACCTAAGTCTGTTTGCTCATCCCAAAGTGAGGCTGAGGGAATCTTATTTCCTGTTGCACTTGTCTCAGGGAGAGGCAGTGAGGACCAAGTGTAGTCAT
>JAJEJO010000614.1:512171-554267 GCA_020662805.1 Glaucomys volans | reverse complement strand
GTGATAATTCCCAAGAGGGGGTATTTTGGTGGCCATACTCAGGCGTTTCCAGCTGATGTGGCAGGGTGTGAGGAGAGAAGGAAGGACCTTCCTCTTCTAAGCACTGGCTTGTAGTGCCATTTTTCTGGTCACAATTTTCCAATCTCAGGTGCCTTAACTCAGGAGCATAGGAAATGCAATGGTGGAGGTGGGCCATGAGGGAGGGGATCCTCTTTCCTACAGGTGAAAGAACGACTTAGGTCAAGAGTCCCAGGGCTGAATTTGAAACTTGGATCATAGAGCCAGTGGAATAAGAGAGCCGATCCTCTGAATCTAGATCCTTAGACCAGTTGGGGATACAGCATTTCTTTTTTAGAATGCATTTGTAAAAGGTATAGTTATTTACATATATGGTGTCATTAATAGATTGTGATGAAAATGTTATTATTTGACAAAGGATTTCTCTTCAATCTATCAGGCAGATAAACATATCTTAAAATTTTATATATTTTTTCCTTTTCTTTGATGTTATTTTCTCTGTTTCATAAAACAGAGACTCCATGGATTGTCTTCTGTATACCCCAAATTGTGATAGGTGTTGAGAATAGAGGAATAATGCCACCTTTGTCATGTGAGATTTTTAATGTAGCAAAACACAGAGGTGGATAGGCAAGAACGGAATGAACAGATTTTGAATATTCTTATTCCACACTTCATTTTCACATACATATATATTTTAAATTTATTAACAATCTCCACCTCTAATGATAATAATACCAATACATGAACTGTAATGGTTTGGATATTAGGGGTCCCCAAAAGCACAAGTGTGAAACAATATAAGAAGGTTTAGAGGAGCAATGATTGGGTTGTGAGAGTCTTAATCCAATCAGTGAATTAATCCACTGATAGGGATTAACTGAGTGGTAACTGAAGTGATAGGGTATGACTAGAGGAGGTGGGCATTGGGGGTGTGGCTTTTGGTATATATTTTATATCTGGCTATTGGAGTCTCTCTTTCTGCTTTCTGATCATCATGTGAGCTGCTGACCTCTGCCATACTCTTCTACCATGATGTTCAGTCTCACCTGGAGTCCTGAGGGATGGAGCCTGCTGTCTGTGGATTGAGACCACTGAAACCTTGAGCCCCCAAATAAACTTTTGCTCCTCTGCAGTTGTTCTGGTTGGGTCCTTTAGGTCATAGCAGCAAAAAAGCTGACTAACACATGTACATATTTCATTTAATCCTCAGAATAACTGTGTAAGGTGGATAATGTCATTGTGTCTGCATAGTAATACAGGAGGAGACTGAAGTTGAGACAGCTCAGAAACAGAGGTGAGCAGACATTCAGGGCCAGCTCCATAAATCTGAAACTCACCAGGTAACTCCCTCCCCTGAGTCATTGGAGAAGGTCATAGTGATGGAGCTGGGCTCCAGCCAAAGTCAAGGCCCATGCGATTCAAAGCTCTTCGACCCTGAGCAGAGACAGCTTCTCAGACACTGAATCCCAGTACAAGACAAGAGTGTTGGGGTAGATCAGACAGGGCCACATGGGCCACAGGGAGGAGTTTGATGGGGTGGGGGGTGGAGGGGGTGAGAAGGAGTGAGTGGGAAGAATCTGTGGGCTGGCAGTGGGGGCAATCTGCCCTCCATCTTTATTGTGGAATGGCCTGTATGCCTTAGTTGCTCTGGCCATGAATTGGGGAGTTCGTGATGGCAACAGATGTGTGGAGGTGCTTCTTTTCCAGCTGTGGTAGAGTAGCAGAAGCCCTGATCTGAATGTCAGGATTCCAGTTTCATCCTCTCGTTTGCCAGCTAAGTGACTGTAGGACTAAGTCACTCTTCTTTGTCAATCGGGGCCACCCTGCATTCCCCACGTGTGCTGTGGGTATCAGTGAAGCAATACGTGAGTGAATGAAATGACGGCCAACGGGGTGGAAAGCATGTGTGAGGCCACAGTGTCTGGGGTGTCTCTCTCTACAGGGTACTCCCTCGGCCACCTGTCAGCCCGGGGTCAGCCCAGGCTTTGGAGTCAGAAAGACCTGCTTTAAAAGTAATCCTCCCTCCCTCTCATGACACTAACCACTTCAAATAACAGAGACTCCACCCCTTTCGTATAACATGGAAATGACAATACTGGTCCTCACGTTCCCTGCAGGATGCCTTTAAAGAAACATTAAGCTGTTATTGCAGGGTTGGACATGGAAGAGTCTCAAGACTCAGTGTTCCAGCTTTGCTCTGGGTTTTGAGTCCTGACTCTCCCTCTGCCTCTCAGAAAGCAAAGATTTTCACGGAACAGGCACACCAGCCTGCCTGTATTTGCTGGATCCTTCCAAATATCATAGAGCTGGACAAGCCTTAAATATCCTCCAACCCAAGCTTCTCATTTTACACATGAGGAAGTTGAAGATCAGAAAGGCAAAGTTTCTGTAATGGCTAAGTATGGGGTTAGTTGTGGGTCAGAGGGGGGTCTTCCATCAGGACCCATCAACCAGGCATCCTTGTTCTTTGTCACCATCTCTTCTGCCTCCTCCTAGCCCAGCCACAGCCTTGCAAACCAGACTGCTCTGAGTGGCCCTGGGCTGCTCACTGGAGTGGACAGAGGGAGAGCTGGAGAGGGCCATGCTGTGGTTGGCCTGAGGAGGCATCAGAGGTAGGGCCTTGAGAGGTTCTGGCAGCAGCGACCTACTTACGAAAGGGGAAAACAGGAAGTGTCTGGCATGCATTTTATTACTGGAGAGGCTGGTAATTTGGGACTCTGCAGTCAGAGGTGCCCATGCTTAGCAAGAATAATTTTCCAAAGGGGAGAGAGAAAGGGAGAGAACCAGGTCCTTGTTATGGAAGATGGGAAAGGGAGAGGAATAAATGCTGCACCCACCAGAGGAATAAATGGTACCCACCAGAATCTGTGTGGCATTTCACAATTGACACACCGTTCCATGTTTTCTTACTTAATGCTCCACAGCAATGCTGAGGTAGATATTTTTTTTTCAACAAATATTTACTGAGCTCCTCCAATGTGATGATAGGTGGGTGGAAAGGGCCTGGTAGGGGCACAGAGGCAGGGATAATGTGACAGGCTGAGGGTGCAGCCTTGGCAAGGCATAGGGGGGGATCTATTATAGTGTAAGTCAAAGGCAGCACCAGACAGGCCTGAGCACATGCATGCCCTGACCTCAAAACCCATGGAGGTACCCCTGGATTTCCACATCTTTAAGGGGTGATAGCAGGCTGTGGTAGGTGCAGAAGGGCGTGAACCATCTCAAGGCCAGATCCTTCATTCATTTTGAAAAGCCCCTCAATATTTGGCATGAGGCCTGGAAACGGGGAAGGTTGCAGGGTTTCCGCCAGATGGCAGTATTTCCTAGAGAACTGCCCAGGGGGAGTGCATTGGAGGGGGATTTGCCTACAGAGTGCTTGGCATTGGGACTTACAATCCCAGGAGGCTGTCCTTGTCTCAGAGTTCAGGTTTCATGCCCCGTTCCCTCCACATGTGCATAGAATAGACTTCATTTTGGGAAGGAGGGGTAAGACTGTCTGAGGAACCCTCTGATTCCTGGGAAGGCCTAATCATGCTCTCATCTTCCCTTCCTGACACCTTCTCTTCTGCATTTAAACATCTGAACAATGTGACACAGGTGTGGTTATTTTCCCTGGAGTCATAGTGACCAGTGGAGCAGGGTAGCTGGATCCTGTGCATGGTCTGGGCTCAGTTGCGCCACAATTCCTCCAGCAATTCCTCGAGGCCACTTCTGAGCTGTGCCTGCCTTTGCAGCTCCCTCCTGTGAGCTCTTGCACTGCATCCCTGAAGGTGTAATGGGACAGGGTGGAGGCAAGGACAGATGGAACTGAACACGACCCAGTGACAAGATCCTTCTTAGCTGTTTATTGTGCAACAAAGTAGAACAGAAGCAGGAGGACACAATATGCAGAAGATGGACAGGGTGACCTGGGATTTCCTTTGTGCATTAATTCTACAATCTGCAAAATGCTTGTGAGCTTTTGAATTCCTTTCTAGACAGCAACACATTCCAAATGCAAATGCTATCACTTTTCCCTTCTCTGAGATCAGGAGGGTAGCAACCTTAATATTACAAATGTAGACATTTTCTTGTTTAGAGAAAGATTTGAAGATAGCAACAGATACCATCCAAACCAAGGACTTAATTTAGCCAACAATGCCCAAAGGACACATCACTCAGAAAGTGCAGGCTTCATTGAGGGACACAGGCCTTACCAGGATGCTGGTCAATGTCAATAGTTAGGACAATGGATGATCCCATGATGGGCCAAGGGATCTAAAGATGGTGAAGGCAGGGCATGGCTGGGTTCAGTCAGTACACCCTGATGATGTGGGGGTCCAGGGAACATCGCAAATGAGGTGATTTTGGTTCTTCTTGCTCCTCCTATGTTTAGACCCAGCTCTCTCTCCACACACACTTGGATTGCACATTGTCACACAATTCATTTAGGGCTCTGCTGTACTGTGTGGGAATACACAACAAAATGCCTAAGCTAGAGGCATCCTCTCTTGAACATACCCTCTTCCTCACTCTCTTGCATAGTCATCTCAAAGGCTACTTTAAAGAGAAATGAAGGCCAGGACCACCTCCCCTGATATCACTGCTGTCAGTGTTGTGCATAGCACACTATAGGTAGGAGGGATGGTGTGGCACACTGGAGATCCCCTAGGTTTTGTCATCTGAAGACTGGGATCGTAGCCCTGGCTTATTACAGAGATGATTATAGGCTCTTTAACATCTCTGTGCATCCATTTCTATTTTCTTTTTTTTTTTTAACATCCTTGTTGTTACTTCAATCCTAGGGATTTTTGCAAACCTCATGAATTCATGTTGCTAAAAGCACAAGGTAAATGATAAAATACTTTCATTATAACCATGATTTTAAGTATGTCCCTCATCTTCTTCTAGTTTTATGGAACTCTCCTTGGAGTTAACAGAAGACATCTCCCCGCAGCCCTGGAACTAAGTCTTGCTCATGAACTTTGCCACATGCTGAAGTCCAGGGGCTCTGGCATGTCTGCTTACAGCACGTGGTGTGACTCCCTCACTCCCCACGCTCCATCCAGCATCCTCAAGGTGTGCACACAGTAGCAATTGAGGTTCAGGCTGGGTCTTGCCTCTCTGTGCTATTGTCTTGGCTCCTTCCCACACATTCAGCCTCTGTCCTCCTTCTCAGGCTGAGTCCTTACAACTTGTCCCCAACCACATTGGCCTCAGTACCCTTTCATTTCCTTCCCTCGCTGCTCCTCACAGCAGATGGGTGTCTGCCCAGCAAGCTCTTATGAGGACTGTCTGCTCTCATTTGTGCTCCTGCCATTTGGTGCTCCCTCTAAGGCCCCCCAGTGAACCCTACAAACCACTTGCTCCCTGTGGCAGTTGGACATTCACTATGAGAACCCCCACCTGCTGCAGCCCCTGTGTTCCCACCCCTAGCCTTGTGTGACTCTCTTATTTCTACTCATCAGAACTGCCTGCTGTCAGAGAAATGTGGGTCCAGGGTGCAGGGGACCCTGGGAAGGGCAGAGAGAGGCTTCGTTTTTACTAAGATTTATGGTCCCTGAATCCTCCACCCTGTGCACATGCCACGCTTTGTGCTTTGCAAAGTGCAATCATCAGCTGATATATGTAAGTTGAGGAATTGTAGTGAAAAGGTGAGGTTCTGACCTGGAGGCATCCATAGTTTTATAGGTGAAAGGGGATTAGAGATGGGAGCTCCAACACTTAAATCAGGCTTAACAGAAATGCTACTGTTTCTTCTGCCCGAAGATGCTGTGGTATACTCAGGGTTTAACTTTGGTCGATCTGTGACCATTCTGAAGGAAGGCTAGAGTAAACAGGGGCTCAGCGAGTCTGATCCTTATTTTTCAAGGCAAAATGAAGAATGAAAATTCCATAGAAGCATGAAGCAAGGGCCTTGTCCTGGCAGGCCCCTTGGCTCCTGTTGATCTAGGTGGTTGTTCCTTTCCCAAGGTGGTAGTAAAGCAGTAAGAGAGCCCAGGAGAGCTCAGGCCCAGGATTTTCTAGCCTTGCTAAAGGATCCACTCTCCTAAGGTGGCAGCAAGGTGAGGGGCTTTTCTGACATACACCACTGGGCAAATGGTATGGGTTTCTGTGTCGGCAGCAGCCCTGGGTGTGGGCTGATTACAACCCACAAGCAGTCCACAAGCACCTGATTCAAGCCCTAGGAGAAAGATTCCAGAGTAATGAGGCAAATCCTTAGCCCAGACCTCAGCTGGCACTCCAAAGTCAGGGTCTGGGCAATCTCTTAACAACAGTTAAGATAAACAGAGTAGATCAATATGGATCAATGTTGATAACACCTCAAAGTCATAATAGTGAGTGTGAAACACAAGGTGCACTAGGATATCATCCATGCAAACTTTATAAACAACCACATGCATTTGTAGAAAAGTAGAGGCCATGCCTGAAAAGGATGGGCACTGACCTCAGCAGAGTTATTTGCTCTGAGGAGAGAGGGCAGGGAGTGAAATGGGGCTTACAGGAAGGTTTTTGTGCACTCTGTAATTTTATTTCTGAACAAAACCATCCAGAACAAATGTGTCAAGGTGCAAAAACATCTGTAAAATCTTGGCAGTAGGTATATGGATCATTTTCTGAATATTTGAAAAATTCCTTCCTAGATAAAAACTTAAAAATAGAAAAAAGTGGGGCTGGGGGAAAGGTTAATGGTAGGAGAATTCTGGCAGCTGAGAGCTACTTCCACACCATCCATCACCACTGTGTCCTGACTGCATATCAGGAGCACCTATTTAGTCTGGGCCCCAATTCAAACTTATGTCAGAATCTCAGAAGATGAGAAGATGAAGCCAGATGAGTTGTTTTCAACAGCCAGTGGTGACTCTAAGCCCTCCAGGATCGGCCCAGATGTGGTGAGAACACTTGTTCAGATTTACCTGTCAAGTCTACACTGCAGGCTCTTTCAGTAAGCTCTTGTACCAACGATGGCCTTTTGTCAGAAGCCACATTTCTGAAATAGGTTTATGCCAGGAGGAAATAGTTTCTCTGTTTAGGGGAACCCCGGTATTTTGTTTGACTACCTGCAATCAGGCTATCAGAGGTCCACCGAACTGGATACAAACTCCGAGTTCTCTCCTTGGTTTTCTGTCTGGTTGGGGTCACATTTCCCTATCCTGTGCACTATGTGGTGAGAACTGCTACATTTGGTAGTCCTGAGGGTTGTCCCTGTGGATCTCCTGGCCTTCACTGGCATGGGTCTTTGTTTCGTTTCAGATCTTCAATGCCTCTTCTGAACTTGTCTGCTCTCGTTGGGATCTGAGAGAGGGTGACAGATCCCTGCTTGTACTTAGGATGAGCCCTAAATTGCAGACCTGATTCTGGGGTTCACTATTTGTGTCCTGTGACCTTGGATGCTCCTCTGTGAGCTGGGAAAGGCACTTCCCTGGGGTCTTCCTACCTAGAGAGATGTGGGGAGAGTGCTGTAAGATACTGGAGTGTCAGGCAGTCATTTGCCTCATTCTTGCAGTCAAAGGATCACTGTAGCCTTTTGGTCTCATCTGCTTCCCCAGGGGCATAATGCAATGCTGTGCACATTTGTACACACCCAACAAATATTTGTTGATGAGAGAAATGAATGAAGGCATGAAGTGTTCTGAGAAGTCTATGTACGACCTGAGAGCAAGAGAATGTTATAATTAGAAATCCAGAGCTGGTGCTGGGAACCCAACAGAGGGGCTGGTTCCCGGTGCCCTCCCTATCAGACATGATTTCCAGGCTCCCAGACAGCCTGGGCCTGGGCCAGGACTCAGAACGCTGGCTTTAAGCAGGGCCCCAAGGGAAAAGTCATCCATCATAGAAGGTAATGGTGCATGGGAGGATTGGCCCCCTCCCCCAATCATCCTCAGACTTGTGGCTGTTAGGAAAGAATCTGACTTTCCCAAGAGAAGAAAGGCCAATTTTAGAATAGTTTTCTTTCTTTTCTAAGCAAGTTGGTGCCAGTACAGGACATTCTGCATCAGTCTCATGCTAAGGTATGCTAGAGCCCCCTCTGACTGACCCTCACACCATTCCTGCCATCCCAGGTCTTGATTCTCCAACTCGAGATCTCCACCTTCTCCCAGTATCACCCAGAGGGCAGCACTACCAATTAGGTCAGGCATGGATGCATGGATGCAATGGCTTCAGTTCTGGCTTCTCTGAAATGCTCAGCGATATTATAAATGATGAGGGAGTTTGCAGTCCACTTTGGAATGAGAAGAGCTCTTAAAAATTGTAGTAGTTATTTCTCTTCTACGTCTGTTTACCATAAGCATAGGTAATAGATAAGAAAATAACTTTTGAGCTTTGCCACTTGTTATGGTTTGGCACAAGGGCCCATGTACTAAATAAAGGTTTGACTGCCAATCTGCGGTGCTATTGAGAGATGGTGGAGACTTTAAGAGGTGGGCCCCAAGGGAGGACATTAGGCCATTGGAGCCCTGCCCTTGAAAGGATTATTGGGACCTCAGCTCCTTTCTGCCTTTCTCTTTTCCTCTCAGCTGCCATGAGTTGAACAGTTTCCTCCACCACATATTCCAGCCTTGATGCTCTGCCTTGTCATAGACCCAAAAGCAGTGGAGTCAACCCCAAATGGATGGGAACATTTGAAACCATGAATCAAAATAATTTTTTCTTCCTTACAAGTTGATTTTCTCAGGTATTTTGTCATAATGACAGAACGTTGATTAGCATAGAACTCAAAATGTGGTCCCTAGAACTGCAGCATAAGCATCACCCAGAGAAGGTTAAAAAAAAAATGTAGACCTTCAGGTCTTACCTCAGACCTACTGCATCAGAATATATATTGTAACAAGGTGTTCAAGGATGTATATGCCTATTAAAATTTGAGAAATGCCGCTTTAATCCAACGGTTCTCAAAGTGTAGTGTCATGGTCCAGTAGCATTTAACACCTGCAAATTTGTTAGAAATTCATGCTCTGGGCCCACCCCAGACCTGATGAATTAGAAACAATGTGGATGGATCAAAAAATCATTGTTTAAATAAGTCTTCAAAATGCTTTGAGAATCACTGGTTTAGAGAATGCTTTCATTCATTCAGTTATTCCACTCCTTGATTTATACCCAAAGGACTTAATCAGCATATTACAGTGATGCAGCCACTTCAATATTTATAGCAGCTCAATTCACCATAGCTGAGCTATGAAACCAACCTAGGTGCCCTTCAACAGATGAATAGATAAAGAAATTGTGGTACATATACACAATGGAGTATTACTCAGCCATAAAGAAAAATGACTTAATGACATTTGCCAGTAAATGGATGGACCTGGAGACTTATCACACTATGTGAAATAAACCAGTCCCCAAACCAAAGTTTGAATGTTTTCACTAATGTGTGAAAGCTAATACATAACAAGTGGGGAGAGGGGAAGAATAGATATTCAGGAGATTAGACAAAGGGGAATGAAGGAAATGGAGGGGGATAGGAAATGGAAAGACAGTGGAATGGATCCAAAACAAATTTCTTACGTATTTATATGAATACCCCTAGCAAATCCTACCATCACGTACATTCATAAGAGCAGGAAGATTGGGTACTAACTAGAATAAGGTATTCCATGCTTATACAATTATAGCAAAATGAATTCTACTATCAGGTATAGCCAAAGAGAATTGATAGAAACAAAATAAAACAAAAGAAGATAAATTAATGAGCAAGAAGAATAACACTGAATCAAACCAAGTCAATGCAAAGTGCTCCACTTGGGGTGTGCTATAGTTTGGATCTGGAATGTCCCCCAAAGGCCACATGTTAAGACTTGACCGCCATCCAGGGGAGATCTTGGGAGGTGGCAGAGCCTTTAGGAAGTGGGGCCTGGTGGAAGGACATTAGGTCATTGAGGAATGCCCATGAAGGGGACCCTGGGACGCCAAGTCCTTCCAGCTCTCTGCTTTCCCACTACCATGAGGTGAGCAGCCTCCTCTGCCACATGCTCCTTCTGTGACGTGTCAAGTCACAGGGCCAAGTGACCATGAGCTAAAAGATCTGAAACCCTTCCTTCTAATCTGTATCTCAGGCATTTTTTCCTGATGATGGAAAGCTGGCTAACACAGGATCTCAGTCCAAATAGGTGCCACAGGGTCTCTTTATTGCCTTATTTTTGTAGAGAATCAGAATTTGTAACATGGAAGGACACACATCCAGACATTGGGGAGCTGGGAGACTGGGAGGGAGGTCAGGAAAACTGATGATGAGTTGATCAATGGAACATGGCTCCTGCCTCTTAGGAAGAAGCCTCCAGGCAACTCAGAATCCTTTCCCCTCATGGGCTCCTCGGGGTTGAGGCAGCATGGGTCTCAGCTAGGGACGTGGGTGACGTGTTTCCCTGGTTACCTTAGAGCTGGCCCTACCCGCACCACCACTTCTGCTCCAGGTCTGCAGGGCAGGGGCCTGTCTGTGGTTTTAGAAGACTGAGCTCCTCCCTGTTCCAGCACTGTCTCCCAGCCATGTGCTCCCCAGGACTCAGTTTCTTCATCTGTCAAATGATGGGTGGTGAGGGTGATAGGTGTCTGGCCTCTTCCAGCTTTCTGACTTTTCTCCTATGATAGGTTGGAGATAGCCCTGCTCAGAGAAGGCAGGTGGGTGAGAGGTGCCGCTCACAGTGTCAGTACATTATGTTAGGCATCTAACAGGTCTGCTGACCCTGGCTCCTTCCATCTCTCAAGGTGGTTCTAATGTTTCATTGCAGCTCTTCTTGACCAGAACTATTTAAGTGAAAATTCTGGCTCACTTGGATGCAGGGTTTTAGTGGATTAGCCTGGACTTTGGCTCCTACAAGAAGCCTCAGGGTGAGTATTGGGGCCCAGGACCAGTGTCTATATTGATAGCCTCCTTCATCATGTGCATCGTGTATTTTTGGATATCGAACTCCTGTTCAACACAGCCTTGACATTTTTACGGTTTCTCTTGGGAGCCTCTTCCCACCCAGAACGCCAAGCAGAGACAACTTTCCTTGCCAACTCCCTGGACTGGAGATTTTATAGTTACTCTTTACTGAGTTTATTGCCCTGCATGAATGACGTAGAGATTTTGCAGTTTCTCCTGAAGGATTATGGTTTGGTACAGGGTTCTCAGAGTCTGCTGTTGAAGGCCTCATCTCCTGTTTTAGGTCTGTCTGTTGTTAGATTCCATATTGGGTTTGGTCTTGACTGGCTTTTCCCTCTACTGCCTTTCAATTCCACCACAGATTTCTATGTATTTTCTTTTTCTCTTGTGCAACTCAACTGCATATTTACAGTTTTAAATTTGTATTGCTTAGCATTTTTATATGCTGAGGGGGAAACTTGCTTTTGCTTAGCCCACCATGTCCACATAACTGGAAGTCCCAGAGGATGTGATATTTCACGATTCCTTTCTAGACAAGGAAGTCATTTATTCACTAATAGAGAGAATTTTTCATCATTCCAGATTTTCCCATGGAGTGCTACTAATGCTGAACCCAGAGCCAGAGACCCAAAATATTCATTTTCTCTCAGCTCCCAGCTTGATGGTGAGAAGAGGACCAAGCCACCCGAGAACTCCACTTCTGAGGTCCTGCACTGGAGCCTCACCTCTCTCCCATTCTGTAGTCCCTCTTCCTTTGGTTGGGAACTTGCATGGGTCTGGGTCTACATCCACGGTCTCCCATGGGGCTTCCCAGGGTGGGCCAAAAAATAACTCTCTGATGAAATAGGCAAAGCTGTTAGTTGGTGACTTCCTTGGGGATGATGAAAGAGTGGCCTTGCTTCTATAACCACAGCAGTTATTGTAATTCCATTTTCTATGGTGTTAGAAGATATACTCAGATGTTTATTTGTTACTGCCTAAGTGAGGTGGAGGTAGAGATATTTAGAAAAGGAAAGGGAGGTGTTGGCTTATTTGGGTGGATTTTTTTTGCAAATTAGTTTTTAGTATGCCCTGACCCCCACATTGAAAAAGAGAAACCAGAATCTTATTAATGTTATATTTAATATAGAAAATATATTTCAAACATCATTGTTATTTTACATTGAGAAAATAACAGAATACTTTGGAATTTTGAGGGATGAAGGAAAGGGTCAACATACCCAATTCCTCCTCTCTCTTGGAGAAAGATTAACTAATACTGTCCAAAATTAAGATTAAATATGAATCCTAAAATTGAAAATAAATTTTAAAGTATAATTTAAGTTTAAAATAACTTTATGTTTGTTGCTTAATGTCACAAAGATTACTAGGGAAAATAATATACCTAATAAAAATTAGGATTAGATAGGAGAGGGTAACTATGAGGTTGTAGAATGCAATATATTTATCATTGGGTAGGCAAAACTTTATGTTAATATTAGATAAATCAATAATGGAAACACAAGCATTGGGTTTGATGCTGTGATGGTAACCGTGACAAGAACAAAGCCCAGAAACTGGTACTCACGCTGATCTCTGGAGGGCAGAGGAAGGAGCTTTCCCTCATTTCATGCCTTTCTGTAAAACAGCTGTTTTTTTAAGATCATGCATTTATTTCCACAATAATAAAACCCATTTAACATGTCCAAGGGGTCAGAGATAATTGTGTTCTGGCCAGCAAGATCTGGATAGAGAAATGTTTTGATTTTGAGTACTGCCAAATCTGTCTTCTCAACCAAGATAAAGTCATGGAGGCCACAAAGGGCAGGCCACTCCAGGGTGACAGCCTGGGGGAGGGGGAGTGTGTGAGCCCAATGAGACTCGCCTTGAAGGAAGGAGCCTTGGAGTAAAGGGCCTGGTCAAGAGCCCACTCAAGGGTCAGCCTGTAGAACACAGCATTTGTTCAAGGGCCATTAGCATCATGTCCAGGAAGACCGTCTGGACAGCAGGAATTTTCTACCTGAAGAACAGCAGAAAGAGATTAGCTATTCTATTTTCCTTTTGGCTCCCTAGTTCCCAACATTCAATAATTGGCCTCTCTTCCTATTTTAAGATACTATGTTGGAGTTCTTTATTTCTCTAAGTTAAAGAATAGTCTAGAAGAAATAAAGATGAAAGATGTGTCAGCCCAGATACCATTCTGTGAAAAAGAACCCCCCCACACCCCGTGCAGGTGAGGTGCCTATCATACAGTGACATCAAATATGAGCTGAGGTCACCAGCCCTGGGCTCTTAGGCTGTGGCTGTTGACCCAGAGGAAGCCTAAGGAAGAGGCTTCTGCAGCATCCCTACGCATCATGGTGCCAGCACCCACCCGTCAAGCATTTGCTACGTCCTGACCATTCTCTGTACAGCAAGAAGCTTTACCTACAAATCTTTTCCTTTGGGAAGCTCAACAGATAAGCTGGAATTTCCTATAGGTTTTCAAGGTGGGTCTCTAGTTTCTGATTTCTTCTTGATTCCTGTCAACAACAGCAGCTGTCTCTTTCCTTTTCCCCTAAGATGTCAAGGACTCCCTCACTTCTATGTCTCTGTGTCTTAGCAGTCTCTTCACTCTGCCCCTCTTCACCTCTCCAGTTTCCAGAGCCTTCCTGGATGACCTCAGAAGCTGTTAATAGGTTCATCTCCTAAGCTGCTAGAGCACTATATATTAAGTTTGGCACATCATATTTCATTTATGTCTATACCCTCTCAGATTCCCTTAAGGCCACGGACCTTTCTTTTCCTAGTCCCTGTCACAGACCCCCACACAGCATGCACCCTGGAACCTCTGTAGCACAGTAGGTGAAGCCACACTTTGGCATCTGAGTAGAAGTCTGAGCTCTCTTCCTTGCAGTGTGCTTGGGGCACATTAGCCACGGAGTCTTGTTAACCCACCTGCAGAATGAGCATGTCTCCTTTTCACTAGGTTGCTGAGTAGATTAAATCAGATTCTTCCTATAAAATACTTTGTACATACTAAGTACCCAACCAATTTCAATTATAATTATTACGTGAAAGAAATGTAGTACATAATTTTGTATTCTTTCCTGCTTACATTTTTCTCTCATCTTTTCTAAAACTCCTAAGCTAAGCAGCATGAGTAACAAAAGTTTTCAGTGCTTGAAGATGGAATTCTAAAATCAAAAGAAGGAGTCAAACTTCATTTACTCAAAAATGTGTGCTCCGGGCTGGAAGCAATGATGGATCTCTAGAGAGGTTGGCATCTCCGTCTCCTTTCTCCAGATAGAATTTTAGCTTCCAGACTAAGAGGCCATATGCAAATCAAAACCACCTTAAGATTTCATCTTATCCCAATTAGAATGTCTTTTATTAAGAACACATGCAACAACAGGTGTTGGCGAGGATGTGGGGAAAAGGGTACACTCCTACATTGCTGATGGGATTGCAAGTTGGTGCAGCCACTCTGGAAAGCAGTGTGGAGATTCCTTAGAAAACTTGGAATGGATCCACCATTTGACCCAGCTATCCCACTCCTTGGCCTCTACCCAAAGGACTTAAAATCAGATTACTACACTGATGCAGCCACATCAATGTTCATAGCTGCTCAATTCACAATAGGTAGATTATGGAACTAACCTAGATGCCCTTCAATAGATGAATGGATAAAGAAACTGTGGTATATATACACAATGGAATATTACTCAGCCATAAAGAAGAGTAAAATTATGGCATTTGTAGGTAAATGGATGAAGTTGGAGACTGTCATGCTAAGTGAGATTAGCCAATCCCCAAAATCCAAAGGCCGAATGATCTCTCTGATAAGTGAATGATGATGCATAATGTGGGGTGGAAGGGAGGCAAGAATGGAGGGAGGATAGATAGCATAGAGGGAAGGGAGGGGTGGGATCGGGGTTGGGGGGTAATAATAATAACAGAATGAGACAGACATCATTGCCCTGTGTACATGTATGAATGCACAGATGGTGTGACTCTACTTTGTGTACAACCAGAGAAACAATAGCTGTACTCCATTTGTGTTCAATGAATCAAAATTAAATGAATTAAAAAAATAAAAAAACAAAAAAATAAAAATCTGTCTCAATAAAAAAAAAAGAAAGAAATGGAGGTCACCATTTTGTGCTGGCAAGCATCTATCAACCCTGAAATGTTATTTTTTCTCTCATTTGCATCTGTTAGAATGAATGTAGTTTTAGGTCCTCTGTCCCTGCTCTGTCACCACACACTTGTACCCCATAAAAAATTAGTGGAAAAACCTGTGGTCTTCTCTGGTACTCTTGGACTGGAATTTGAGAGGGAAGAATTTCTCAGACTGAAGGGCAGACTGAATCTTAAACACGGGCCTCGGGTGCCACCTGCTGGTAACATGCTATATTGCAACCATCTCCCCGTCTGCCTCACACTCTTCGGTATGCAGAAGAGCACTGGGCAATACGGTTTTGAGGAGCTTCCATCATTGAAGGCAACTGGCCAGCTGGGGTATCAGCCACCTAAACTGTTAAACGTGCTTCAGCAAGCTGGACTCAGGCAATCCAGTCACAGAGAAGGGGTCCTGCGGAGAGTGGGAAGAATGTGTTCTGTGTGCTCCCCTCACGGGACCCCAGAGACGGGTGACCATGTTCCTCTGTGCATGGGAAGTGTGAGTTAACTCGTTTTTTAAAAATTTTATTATAAGTTCACTGTGGTGAAGACCATGTCATAGTCTCCATCAGTCGGGTTCCACTAACCATGACAATAACTCTTCTTTCTTGTTTCTTTGTCTTGCTCCCTTTCTTTCTTTTTGCTTTTTGAGGTATTGGGGATTGAACCCACTGCACTATATATCCCCAACCCTTTATATTGTACATTTCTAGGCTGGATCTCACTAGGACGCTGAGCCTGTCCTTGAACTCGGAATCCTTCTGCCTTGGCCTCCTGAATAACTTGGATCATAGTTGTGAGCTACCACACCCCACTTCATTTTTTATTTTGCATAGTACTTGTGCTAGTTGAGCCTGATGGAGCCCAGTAATGTGAGCATGCTAGTTGAGCCTGATGGAGGCCAGTAATGTGGGCAATACCAGCATTATCTCCCCGACTATGTGGTAGCTGCGGTGGTTTGGATAAGTATCTCCTAAAGGTTCATGAGTTCAAGGCTTGGGCCTAGAATGGGCATTATTAGGAGGTGACGGAGCCTTCAGGAAGTAAGGTCTTTAGGTCACTGGAGGTGTGCCCTTGAAGGGATAATGGTACCCCAGCCCCCTCTCACTCTCTTTATTTCTCAGCCATGAGGTGAGCTGTTTTGTCTACCACATTTGCCTCACCACAGGTCCAAAACGGCAGGGTCAGTCCATCATGAATGGGAGCCTCCAAAATGGTAGGCCAGAGTAAACCTTTTATCTTCATAAGTTGATCATCTCCTCCCCTGCTTTGAGCTCCCCATTCTCCAAACACCCTCCCACGGCCCACCTCATTGATTTCCCCTCAGCTCTTGCTTTTCCCCCGTTTCTGCCTGTCCAACTCAAACACACACCCACTTACTGATAAATCTATTTTCTACTCCAGAGCCATTCTCCTCCCTGGAGACCATCACCCAGGCTCCATTTTTGCTAGTTTTCAGTTGGCTTTGGCCATGAATCCTGTATTAACAGAACCCAAAGGAGTAAGTCTATGGTGCTCCCATTTTCCACTGCAGCTGGGGAGTCTTGCATTCCTCTCCTTTTGTAAGCAGCCCTCTTCCACAGCCACAGCCACCTGCAGATCTGGGTGTCCCACACCCACTCCATCCATTGCATCCTCTGCAGGCCTAGAGGCTTGGAGATATCCTGATTGTGCTGCTCAGCTCCCAGCCAGGATCTGGGGCTCAAATATTTGCATGAGAAATGTGATGAGTTAGTTCCTGAGCACCTGACAGCTGGTTCTTCAGAGGCTCCACTTTTATTTGTTGCTAAAGTAGTTATAGATAGACCAAGGAAGGTCGGTTTTCAAGGTGTTTGAGAAGTTGGTCTGGGATTCAACATTTGTTATGGCTCCTCTATAAGAGCTGTCGAGTTCTGAGCATCTAGAAGGATGTAGTTAAAATTTGGTGAATGAATTAAAATACAAGGTCACATTTATATAGCGATTAGAGAAAACTGTATGGAGGTTTCTCAAAAATTGAAAATTGGTACTGCCATGCAATCCAGAGATCCCACTTCTGAATATATATCTAAAGGAAATTAAATCATAATCTCAAAAAAACTCTCCTTGTAGTATTATTCACAATAGCCAAGACATGGAATCAACCTACATGTCTATTAAAGGGTAAATGGGGAAAAATGAAATAAAGAATATGGCAGAGGACTTGCTTCTCCTCTAGAATCCTTGTTTCTTGATCCTGAATGTGTGTGCAAGGTGGGGTTGTTCTCCTCCTATAATAGGAATTCTAAGCTTGTTGCAGTGAATGGCTGACATTTGACTTCACAATGGAATATTATTCAGCCATAAAAAGGAAATCCTATCATTAGCAACAACAAGGACATTATACTAAGTGAAATAAACCAGTCACAGAAAGAAAAATACTCATTTATGTGTAGAATCTAAGAAAGTTAAATTTATGGAAGTAAAGAATAGAATGGGGGGGGGTTATTAGGGACTGAGACATTGGGGAAATGAGGAAATGTTGGTCAAAGGATACAGACTTTCAGTTAAAAAAAGACTAGGTTCTGTCAATCTAATGTACAGTGTTGTGACTATTGCTAATAATACTGTGAGTACTACTTTCTTGAAATTTTGCTGAAAGATCAGGTTTTTTTTCTTCCCCCTGTGCTGGTGATCCAACCCAGGGCTTTTTGCATGCTAGGGAAGTGCTCTCCACCCCCAGCCTGGGAGTAAATCTTGTATGTTCTCACTGCACTTGCAAAGAGATAATTGTGTGTGATGATGGATATCTTTACTAGTTTGATTGTGGTATCACTACACTATATATGTATATATGTGCATACACACATACACATATCAAACATCACATCATACACTTTGAATATATGCAATTCTTATTTGTGAAATTATACCCCAGTAGAGCTAGGGGAAAAATACAGAGCTCTGCAGCAGAGCTAACCTTAAAGTCCCTCCCCGCAGCACAACACCCAGAGCACACACCCCACAGTCCATCCGTGGCTGGCACTTAGCTCTGGTGTCAGTATTTGGATGCCTCGCCCGACCCTTGCCCTCCCTCCAGCACCCTCCTCTCAGCCCTGAGCATGGGTGTGTGCTCGGGTCAGTCTCCTCATCATGCTATATTGGGAATTCTAAGTCTGTGGCTGTGAATGAACTGACATTTCACTTCACATCCTTGTTCTGAAAAGTCTCCTTTCCACTGACTGTATTTTTAGTTCCCTGTGGTCATTTAGAATGGCTGATAGAACTGGAAAGGTCACAGGCTTGCCTTATGTTCTGAGGCTGTGGCCCTTGTACTTGGGGATGGAGTTCGGGGTAGACACGTAAGTAGCTTTGGCCACCATTGTTTCTTTCTCACCACCCTGAGACAGACAGTAGAGATTTCCTCATGGGTCATTGAGAAGATGTAGCTCTGTGGGATCCACCATAGTGTATCTGATGGGGCTATAGAGTATATGATGACAGCCCTGACCACCTGTGGACCCAGAGAGCAAAGGGACCCTACAGCATCTGGTTCAATGACCAATTCTACCTGCCCAGTGCTTTGCTCATGGCAGACTGGCTGGGTCACTATTCTAGAGCTCTGGACCTCCTACCCTTAGGAGTTCATTAGGAACTCAGGAATCTGGGGTGCAGCAGCCCTTGTAGGGATGTCAACCCAGGTATCCTTTCCACAGCTCCGCTTTCCTTTGGGAGTCTAGTAAGTCCATGTGTTAGGTTTGCATTGCTGTGACCAATTTGCCTGAAAAAAACAACTTAGAGGGAGAAAAGTTTATTTTGAGCTGTTTCAGAGGTTCAGTCCATGGTCAGACAACTCCATTGCTCTGGGTCCAAGTGAGGCAGAACATCATGGGCATGATGGAGGAAAGCTGCTCAGTTCATGACAGTCAGGAAGGCAGCAGGTGGGGGAGAGGGAGCCAGCGCAAGCGTTCCACTTACCAGGGACAAAATATAAATCCCAAAACAAGGCCTCCTTCCTTCAGCCACACCCTACCTACCTACAGTTACCACCCAGTTAATCTACTCAAATGGATTAACCCACTGATTAGGTATGACTCCCAATCTACTCATTCACCTGTGAATGTTCTTGCATTGTCTCACGCTTGAGCCTTTGAAGAACACCTCATATTCAAACTGTTATAGCTAGAATGGCCCCTATACCAGGAGATGGGTGTCAATCTGGAAGCATTGCTGCCTTCCCTCTGGCTGTTGGTGGCCCACTGGCTCAGGGCTGCACCCATCACCAGTATTCTGCCCTGTGGAATTCTGTGCTCAACTCCTAGGTCTCCTTGCTTTGTGGGAAGAGAAGATAAGATATCAGAGAGGTGCACTAATTGTCCCTCCAGGAAAGATGTCAACCAGGCTACCCCAAGGGCTCGGGTTAGTCCCTGAAAATTGCTGGCCTCCTCCACATACCTGCAGCTGAATCTGCCATCGATTGCAAGATGTGACCGAAGGAGAGTTAGTGGCTGTCCTGTGGTTCTTACCATTCTGACTGCTGCTAGCAGGGCCTGACCTCTGGTCTATAAGCTCAAGACCCAAGAAGCCATGCAGGGTGGCTCTTCCTTCCTCCAAAGCCATGAAGATTCCACCACTGGAGAAGACAAGGCAGCAGGTCCTGGTTGACCTTCTTCTCTGACTCCCTCTGCAGCTGCAAATGATGTCTTTCCAAATGCAGGAAACAAAGATGCAGGAAATGCACATTTCCTGGACTCTTTTGCTGGTGTATCCTTGTCTATCTTTCCACATCAACTGGATGCAACCCTAATCCAAAAGGTCACCCAACTGATCCTATCCATCCTCCAGTGCTACCTATTCTTAGCCATATGGCTGGTGAGGCCAAGAGAATACAGACTGCTGCCAGGAAAGAGTATGATGGCTCGATGTCACCCTTTTGCATCGGGAGCATAAATGAGAGGTGAAGGATAACTTGTCCCACACTGGTCCCTTGAAGGCTGACCTCTTCGAAAAGGAAGTGGCAGCCAGCTGTGGTTCAGTGCCATGGAAGTCATTCTGTGGAAGTCAATTCCTCATCTGTGAACATCAACCTGGCATGCCTTCCCCTTAGGTTGTTGCATGATACAACTGGAACGACAAAGCTTGAAACAGCTCCCTCATCTGAAGGGGATGGGAGCCTGGGACCTGCCATGTCATGGGATTGCTATATCCTGGTTGTATCATGCCAGGCTGATGCTTTCCTAGTTGGTCAACTCAAACCCCGCCACCTAAAGACTGAGATCCCTGTCCTGGCCCTGGCAACCAGCCTTCTAGATCTTTGGTAATGTCCTAGAAAACAGTGGATGATGGGGCCCTGTTCATTTCCCTTGCTCCTTCTCCACGAGTTTCCTCAAGGAACACTGCTTTTTCAGGAAAGGTGTGTGCTCACACACACTACGCTTAATGTGCTACTGAATTTCCTTCTGACCTTTTTTTCATATGTGGGGTGTGTGTGTGTGTGTGTGTGTGTGTGTATGCACGTATGCACATGCTTGTGACTATCTTTAAACAAAACCAGGATCATGTGATACATTGATTGTTACTTTTATTTAATTAGTATTTTGTTTGTGGGTGCAAATTAGATAATTTGCAGAAAAATTGCAAAAAATGGTACAGTGTTCTATTTGACTTCCCCTAATGTTAACTACTTTGTCAGATAACTATGGTATATTTGGCAAAATTAAGAAACAAACATAGGTACCTTATTATTAACTAGACCACAGACTGTATTCAGATTTTATTAGTTTTTTTAGTAATGTCCTTTTTCTGTTCCAGGATTCAATAGAAGTCACATATTGCACTTAACACATCTCCTCAGTCTCCTAGTTTCTCAGCCTTTTCTTGTTTCTCATGACCTTGACCATTTTAAGGAGCAGCGGTCAAGTGGTTTGCAGAGTGCCCCTCAATTTGGTCTGTCTACGATTTTCTCTTGATTAGACTGAGGTTATGGGTTAATGGCAGCAAGCTCGCAGAGGTGAGGTGCCCTCTAACAGCAGACGTCAGAGGTTGTGTGATGGCAGCATGAATTACCACTTGGTTAGGGGATGTCTGCTGCTTTCCACAGTATGGAATTGCCGTTGCCCCTGTCTCCATGCTGTTCTATGCTAGTGAAGTCACAGTCCAGCCTACGCGCAAGGGAGGGAATGAGCCCCACCTCCTGGTGAGAGTGAGTATCACATATGTTATTTGGAAATTCTCTGGAAGGACTCCATTGTTTCTCCCTCATTTATTTTATTTAGCCATTTATTTATATCACTGTGGAGTCATAGTTATGTTTTATCTTGAAGAGTTATGATTTAATAATGTAATTAGTTTATCATGCAAATTATCCCAGTTTTGACCATTGGGGTCTCTTTCCCGTTGACTTCTGTGTCTTTTTAACACGCTCCCATATCTGCCTCTCCATTTTTTTGTGAGTGCTTTTTTACCTTGTAGCCCTACAATGTGCTTCAAGTTCATCTTGCATTTTCACTCTTCACCCCTACAATCAGCCATTTTTTGTCTGGCAGCAATGGTTTCTTTCACTGGAGAACTGTATTTAAAAACCAAGATTTGAGAATTGAGGATGCTCATTGCTACTGGGATATCACCATTTTTAGGCCTTTCATCAGATGGAGCTAGGAAATGAATGTGCTTATATGTGAATAGACATATATATATATATATATTATACATAAATATATATAATTGCATCTGTACCCATTTATATAAAGAAACATGAATTCTTATAATGAACAAGAGTTCGTGAGTTACCTTATCTCTAATCCTGTTAGAGAATTCATTCTTTATGCTAGTCTTCCTCTTTTACTTACCTGTAATTTCAATCTCTAAGAGTGACCTATTGGTTCCCATTTCCTATAACTTTACTAACTTGTGTGTTCAACCCTAATATATATGTAAAGTACTTTCAGAATTGCTAACCTGTACCCTGGCACAGTGAGTTTTACATACTGATGTGCTCCTCTTTCCTTTAGTGTAAACATTCTGAAAGTATAAAATACATACATAAAAATGCTCTGGTTGAACTGGAAGATTCTAAGAAGGATGCATATGAGGGCCTAGCACATGCCTCTGCCTCCACAAAAACCCAAACAACAAGAAACATCTGCATTTCAAGGTGATTAGCCAAGGGAAGGTACTGAACGTGTGAAGGGACACATGGGAACCAGGGATGGCAGCAGAGTGAGAAGAAGAAAGCACATTAGCAACTGCAACCTCAGCTCTGCAGCCGGGGCGAAAGGTAAATGGGAGAGGCCCTAGGGTCCCTATCTCCGCGGATTCTGGAAGTCCTAGTTACAGGAGAGTCCCACAGTTGTCACTGGCTTGGAACCCAGGTAGGGGAGCTATGCTGAGCATGCACAGCAGCCTTGCTCCACAGAAGGAACTCACTTTGCCTCCTCTCCTATCCTCCCCAGAACACATGGTGCTGCAGCATATCACCCTGTTGAGAAAGGAGTCACTGTCAGAATTCAAACTACTTTAGGGGACAGATGCCTCTGAAGACCCCCATCTCTGTTCCCATAGACATTCCACCACACTAGCATAAGGCTTGCAGTTTCATCAACCCAACTGTACCCAGCAGTGTGATCATGAGCCCAGCACCCAAGCCCATGCAGGGCCTAGCAGAGTGGGAGTTGCTGCTCCTAAGACCTGAGAAGCCAAAGTTCTTGTCTCCTGAAACATAAGGACTGCCCCAAGCTATTGCTTTAGGCTCATGCACCACTATTGGGACTTAGGGCTCATGCTCCAAAACCCATCCTCCACTGCCACCTTGGCCTGGATGCTGCCACAGGTATTGAAGGTATATGCTTTTGCTGCCCACCTCTGCTGCAGCTTCTATCAATAATAGCTGAAGAAGCTATAGGGAGACTACACTATAGCATCCAACTAGAACCAAAGCCAATGTAGCATACCAAACTGACACCCTAAGATACATATTCAGAACAAGGTCTTTAACTGTGTAAACCTCTTTAGAAAATCAGTGGGGACGACCGATCTACCAGAAACATAAATATCAACTTAGGCACACAGGATGAAAAACTAAGTTAACATGACGCTTCCAAAGGAATACAAAAACTCCTGAGCAAAGGACCCCAAAGTAAATGATAGAGACAAAATGTCCGATAAAGAATTCAAAGGAATGGTTCTAAGGAAACTCAGTGAGATACAAGAGAATACAGAAAGACAGTTCAATGAAACAAAGAAAACAATTCACGATCTGAATGAGAAATTCAGCAAAAAGAGATGAAAAAGAACCAAACAGAAACCTTGAAACTAAAAGAACTCAATAAATCAAAGAGAAACTATAATTGAGAGCCTCAATAAACAAACAGAAATAAATCAGACAGAAGGAAAAGAAATTATGACCTCCAAGTCAGGTCTTTTGAGTTATCTCATTTGGATAAAAAAAAATTAATAAAGAATACAAAAAGAATGAAGAAAGCTTCTGGAACTTGGGGGACATCATTAAATGAAAAAAATTATTGTAGTTTCTGAAAGTGAAGAGAAGGGGAAATGCATAGAATTCCTAGTCTATGAAATGGTGACTAAAGAAGTCCTCAATTTTAGTCTTAGGAAAAATGTGAACACTTAGGTCCAGGGACCCAAAATACCCCAGATAGATTTGACAGAAAAAAAAAGTATCCTTCACTGTTGAATATTATAGTCAAACTTTCAAATGTCTAAGACAAAGAAAGAATTCTAAAAACAGTAAGGGAAAACAGTTAAGTCACTCTTAAGGAAACCTTTCCTAGACCAATAGTAGATTCCTCAGAAGAAAACTTGTAGGCTAAGTGGGAATGGAATGACACAAAGTTCTGAAAGAAAAGTAGACCAAACAAAAATATTTTACTCTGCAAAAGCATCCTTCACAAATTAAAGAAAAATATTTTTTTTTTTCAGGAAAAGCAAAAACTGAGGGAATTAATCTTCACTGGACCAGCCCTTCAAGAAATAGTTAAAGGATTCCTACAACTGGGAGAAAAAGGATGGTGAGAATACACTAAACCCGAACTTGGTAGAATGCAGTAAACGGTATAGTCAGATCATGAATAAATGAAATAGAGACTAAAAAGAACAGAGAAGGCCAATTAAATGAAAAATTGACTCTTTGAAAAGATAAACGAAATCAGCAAGCCTTTAGCCAGGATAACCGGGAAAAGGGAGAGGAGGCTCAAATAAGTAAAATCAGAAATGAAAAAGGAGACATTAGAGTTGATACCAAGACATACAGAACATTGTTGAGACTGTTATGAACCACTATACACCCAGCAGATTGGAAAGCTTAGAAGTAATGGGTAGATTCTGGATACACATAACCCACCAAAATTGAACAATGAAGACAGAACACCTGAATAGATCAAGAACAAGCTGTGAGAATGAATCAGCAACAAAAATTCTCCCAGCAAAGCAAAGGCCAGGACCTGATGGCTTTGCTATGAACTCCACAATGCACTTAAAGAACTAATTTCAATACATCTTAAGAAATTCCAAAAACACAGAAAAGAAATTCTGCCAGACTCATTTTAGGAGGCCAGCATTGTCTTGGTACTAAAACCAGACAAAGACATAACAAAAAAAGAAATCTACAGAGCAATGTCTCTGGTGAATATAGCTGCAAATCTTTTTCTATCAAAAAATTTTTTTTCTATCAAATATTTTTTTACTATCAAACTGAATGCAATAGCATATTAAAAAAATCCAACACATGTTCAGTGGCATTTGGGATGTCAGAATGGTTCAACATATATAAGTCAACAAATGTTATAAAGCACATCAACTGATTAAAAAACAAAGACCATCTGAACATCTCAATAAATGCAGAAAGAGAACTCGATAAAATTCAAGCATCCTTTCATGCTAAAAACCCTCAACAAATTAAGTCTAGGAACAGGCCTCAACATAGTGAAGATTACATATGACAAACCCATAACCAACATCATGCTAAATGGAGAATATCTGAAAGCATTTCCTCTAAGATCTGCAATGAAACAAGAATGTCCATTCCTATTCAACTTAGTACTGGAAGACTTACTAAGAGCAATCAGGCATGAGAATGAATAGAGGACATTCAAATTGGAACTGAGGAATTCAAATTACCTCTATTTGCAAATGACATGATATTTTACAAATAAATACCTAAGACTCCACCAAAAATTGTTGGAACTGATAAACTAATTTAGAAAAGTTGTAGAATGCAAAATCAACATACAAAACCAGTAGCATTTTAATATAAGGATAAATTTAATAAATTTAGAAATGAATTTAAAAAGTGAAGTATCACTATAATGAAACTTTATAAACGACCCATGAAAGAAATCATTGGGAAGGGAAAAAAATGGAAAGACTTCCTATGCTCATAGACTAGAAGAAATGATATGGTTAAAATTTTCATACTACCCAGAGCAGTTTGCAGATTCAGTACAATTTCTGTCAAATATCAATGGCAATTCTTCACAAACTTAGAAACAATAATCACAAAATTCTTATGAAATACAAAAGATCCAGAATAACCAAAACAATTCTGAGCAAAAAGCAAAAGAAAAGAACAATGACAAGAAGCTAGAAGTATCACAATACCTAATTTCAAACCATACTATAAAGCTGTAGTAATCAAAACAGAATGTTACAAGCATAACAGCAGATACATAGACCAATGAAGCTCAAAGAAAATCCAGAAGTTAATACCTGTATTCACAGTCCACAGACTTTCAACAAAGGCATAAAGAGCATACATTGGTCAAAAGTACAATCTCTTTAACAAATGGTGCTGGGAAACTGGATGTACATATGTAGAAGATTCAAACTAGAGCCCTTCCTTTCACATTATTATACAAAATAATTTAAAAATGGATCAAGGACCTAAATATAAGACCAAAACTGTGGAACTACTAGAAGAAAACTTAGGGTAAACACTTGGAGACATAGAAATAGGCAAAGATTTTCCTCCTCCTCCTCCTCCACCTCCTCCTCCTCTTACTCTTCTTTCTTTCTCCTTTCCTTCCTTCCCTTCCTCCTCCTCCTCTTTCTTCTTTTAGAAGACCCCAAAAGTAAAACTAGAAAGTGGGATTATATCATACTAAGAAACTTCTGTACAGAAAGGAAAATGACCAACCATCAAGATACAATCTACAGAATGGGAGAAAATTTTTGCAAACTATTAATCTGTAGGTGGTTAATATCTAGAGTATATAAGGAACTCAAACAACTCAACTGCAAAATAATAATAATAGTAATATAATCCCATTTAAAAATGGATTAATTATCTGAATAGATGTTTCTTTTAAAAAGATATACAAATGGCCAAAAAGTATACGGAAAAGTGTTCAACATTAGTAATAAGTAGGGAAATGCAAGTCAAAACCACAATGAGATATCAAAAGGACAAAAAACATACCAAGAAGGATGTAGAAAAAGGGGGACTCTTGTACACTATTGGTGGAAATGTACAGCTATTATGGCAAAAAATATGCAGGTTGCATAGAAAACTAAAAATAGAGTTACTGTATGATCCAGAAATCCCACCATTATGTATACACTCAAAGGAAATAAGATCATCAATCAGAGCGATGCCTGCATGACCATGCTTATGGAACAAGCTCATGATAGCCAAGATATGGAATCAACCAACATGTGCATGGATGGTTGAGGGGCATTTAAATATGTGGCCTATATACACAAGGGAATATTATTCCACCACAGGGAAAAATGGAATCCTGCTATCTGTGACAACAAAGACGGAAATGGAGAACCCATATTAAGTGAGATGAGCCAGGCACAGATAGAAAGTACTCCCAAAGCACAAGAAATAAAAGCAGGAATCAATGGCTGGGATAGAGTCAAACTAAAAAGCTTTTTCTCAGCAAAGGAAACAATCAGCAATGTGAAGAGAGAGCCTTCAGAGTGGGAGAAAATCTTGCCACACACACTTCAGATAGAGCACTAATCTCCAGAATCTACAAAGTACTCAAAAATCTTTACACCAAGAATACTAATAACCCAATCAATAAATGGGCCAAGGAAATGAACAGACACTTTACAGAGGAAGATCTACAAGCAATCAACAGATATATGAAAAAGTGTTCAACATCCCTAGTTGTAAGAGAAATGCAAATCAAAACCACCTTAAGATTTCATCTTACCCCAATTAGAATGTCTTTTATTAAGAATATAGGCAACAACAGGTGTTGGCGAGGATGTGGGGAAAAGGGTACACTCATGCATTGCTGGTGGGATTGCAAGTTGGTGCAGCCACTCTGGAAAGCAGTGTGGAGATTCCTTAGAAAACTTGGAATGGATCCACCATTTGACCCAGCTATCCCACTCCTTGGCCTATACCCAAAGGACTTAAAATCAGATTACTACAGTGATGCAGCCACATCAATGTTCATAGCTGCCCAATTCACAATAGCTAGATTGTGGAACCAACCTAGATGCCCTTCAATAGATGAATGGCTAAAGAAACTGTGGTATATATATACACAATGGAATATTAGCCATAAAGAAGAATAAAATTATGGCATTTGCAGGTAAATGGATGATGCTGGAGACTGTTATGCTAAGTGAGATTAGCCAGTCCCCAAAATCCAAGGGCCGAATGGTCTCTCTGATAAGTGAATGATGATGCATAATGTGGGGTGGAAGGGAGGGAAGAATGGAGAAAGGATAGATTGCATAGAGGGAAGGGAGGGGTGGGGGTGGGGGGGGGTAATAATAACAACAGAATGTGTGACAGACATCATTGCCCTGTGTACATGCATGAATGCACAGATGGTGTGACTCTACTTTGTGTACAACCAGGAAAATAATAGCTGTACTCCATTTGTGTTCAATGAATCAAAATTAAATAAATAAAAAAATAATAATAATTAAAAAAAAAAGAAAGTACTGCATGGTCTAATTCATTTATGGAGCTAAAAGAAGTTGACTGTAGAATTAGAGGCCACTAGAGACTAGGAAGCAGAAGGAGAGGGTGGCAGCAAGAGGGTGGACAACGAATCCCAAAACATAGGTGGGGTGGTAGTTCTACTGTTACATGGCACGGTGGGGCAACTACAGCCTAAACTTAAAGTATAATAAACTTAAAACAAACTACGGAAGAGTTTGAAGGCTCCCAGTACATAGAAATGATAGTATTTTAGGAGATGGAGATGTTAATCACCCTGATTTTATTATTGCACATCATAAGCATGTATCAGTTTACAATACTATACATACCACACAAATATGTCCAAATGTTATATGTCAAATAAGAATGGATAAATAATAAAACTACATAAGTAAAAATCCTAAGGCATGTATTTGCACAGAGTGAGCACTTTCTGTTAACCAGTACCCAGATCAAAAAACAAGATATTACCAAATTCCAGAAGCCCTGAGACCCTTAGCTAATTATCTGTCTCCACAGAAGAAAGCACTAATTTGCCTTTTAACACTCTTATGTGAGTTTGGGCTGTTTTTGAACTTTATAGGAATAAGTCACTTTGTATTGAGTCTGTTTTTTTCACTCAGAACTGTGCTTGTGAGATTCACCCCTGATGGTGCAGGCAGTTATGGCTCATTTATTTCCATATGGCCTGCTTTTAAAAAATCAGTTCTTTTTAGATATACATGAGAGAAGAGTATAATTTGACACATAGAGTATAACTTTTTCTAATGAGGATCCCATTCTTGTGGCTGACATGATGTGGAATTTCATTGATCATGTATTCATATATGAACATGGGACAGTTAAATCCAGTTCATTCTATTGTCTTTCCTTTTCCCATTCCCCCTCCCTTCCCTTCATTCCCCATTGTCTAATCTAGTGAACTTCTATTATTCCCTTCCCCACCCTTATTATATGTTAGCATCCACATATCAGAGAGAACATTTGGCCTTTGGTTTTGTGGGGTTGGTTTATTTCACTTAGCATGATAGTCTCCAGTTCTCTTCATTTACTGGCAAATGCTCAAATTTCATTCTTCTTTATGACTGAATAATATTCCATTGTGTACCGTGCTACATTTTCTTTATCCATTCATCTGTTGAAGGGTATCTGTGGAATGTTGGTTCCATAGTTTAGCTATTGTAAATGGTGCTGCCATAAATATCAATGAGGCTGCATCACTGTAGTATGCTGATATTAAGTCCATTGGGTATAAACTGAGGAGTGGGATAACTGGGCCAAACAGTAGTTCCATTCTAAGTTTTCTGAGGAATCTCCATACTGTTTTCCAGAGTGGTTGCACAAATTTGCAGTCCCACCAGCAATGCATGAGTGAACATATTTCCTCACATACTCACCCAAATTTGTTGTTACTTGTATTCTTGGTAATTGCCATTCTGACTGATGTACAATGGAATCTTAATGTGGTTTAATTTGCATTTCTCTAATTGCTAAATATGGTGAGTTTTTTTTTCATGTATTTGTTGACCATTTGTGTTTCTTCTTCTGTGGAGTGTCTGTTCAGTTCCTTTGCCTATTTATTTATTGGGTTACTTGTTTTGGGGTGTGGTTTGTTGAGTTCTTTATATATCCTAGAGATTAGTGCTCTATCTGAGGTGGCCTGCTTTCTTAACCTTATATCATGACCTCTTCCCCTTTGTCTTAAACCCTTTTCTTTAATATAACTTTTAACAACTATATAATGTTCTGAAGTATGATTCACATAAACAATTGACTCATCCCCCCCATTATCAGTCATTTAATTTGCTTTTGAGTTCTGTATTATAAATAATGCTGGCCACTTATTGTCGGGGTGTCCGGGACCCCATCCTCTATTTAGCCTGCAAGATGGAGATTGGCAATGTGCCAGCACGGCCACATTGCATTCCTTAAGTTGCTTATCTCTGCTAGCACGGCCATGTTACATTCCTTTACTCGCTTATCTCTGAGAAAGCAGCCCTCACTGGCTGTTAAAGATGCATGTCCTGCGTGTGATCAACGTATGCTCTCTATCTATAGCACTGTATGTCCATGCGCTGTCCGCATGGACAGTACTCTGATTGGTTGCTTTCCCCTATATAACCTGTGGTTATCTCCCCTGAGGGGGAGAACAAAGAAAAACTTAACGAGATGGCCATGCTGTAAATAAAGCTTTTAATCAGCCTACGTGTCGCGTCTCTCTGCGGGCAGGGATTCGTGGTAACTTATATCTTAAGATCTACAGGCCTATAGATCTATTTCACAATCCTAACACTTCAAAATTTATTAAATCCCATGTGTAGTTTTACATTCAATTCTGGCCTTTAATCCAGAGGGAGGCTTAGGAAGGTCCTCAGGATTCTGGAAACTGACTTATGAAGCTCGGCAGGATTAACTGGGACTATTTGGTGTGAGGGTGAATAAGACAACCATTCTCAAATACTTAAATCTCTATTTAAAAAAGAGGTAGACTTATTCTGTTAGGAAATCTCAATCCTCGTATACAACTGAACCCACGTTCCTGAGGAAGGGATTCTGATGGGTCGGGTCTGAGCTGGTAACCAAGTCCCAATCCATGAATTTGGTTCCAGGGGTACAAGAACAAGTTGCTCATATAAGTCTTTTTGGGACTTACCTCAGTACTTGGTTCAGATGACAAATATTCCTTGCAACCTTTGTGAGATGAACAGACTGACAAGGGGCATCTAACATGCACAGCACATCTGAACAGGCAGAACAAGGACAGGGCCCCCATTTCGGATGCAGCGTGAGCAGGTCTCCAATGCCACAGCTCACACTGCGTGCTGAATCTGTGACAGCTCCTCTGCCTCCATCACACTCAACATAGAGCTGCAGCTTCTCCCAATTCTTGGAAATAAAGAGGAGATTACACTTGGGGAGGGAGAGGGGGTGAGGGTTGGAAGCCCCTAATAATCCCTCGATTTAAAACTCTTGTTGGTGACCCATGGAGCTGAGCTATCCATCCAACTGTGTCACCCTGATGCTCTAGGGACACAACTAAAATCACTTAATGGGATCGACTTTCAAATGCAGCAAATTTCCAGAAATGATTGAAAAATCTTTTCTGAAAGGAGAGATGCCTGGATTATATTCTTCAAGGAAGGAAAGCAAAGTATACTTCCTTGCCCTCTCTCCCTCTCCCCCCTCCCCGCCTGCTGTGTGTGTGTGTGTGTGTGTGTGTGTGTGTGTGTGTAGGGGGGAGAGTGGGTACATGTTGGGAAGAAAACAAAGCTTAGCAGCATTTCCAGGATTCCTGATTCATGCTTTCCTTCTGAGGTCAGGAATGGAGCATCCTTTTTCTCCTCTGGCAGCTTGGTTATGGCCCCAAGAAATCCAAGATGAATGAGATGCTCTGTGAATGTAGCTTGAAACAGCTGGGCATTGCTGGACACATCTACAGTGGTTGGTCAAATGGGGACATCTGGTTCACTTCCCCAGAGGTTTAGTAATGGCAGTCAGGCCAATAAAGATAATCCCATCCACCACTGCCAGGCTGAAGCTCCCAGGAGCCCAAAAGCTGGGCTGGGGAGAGGAGGTTTCTTTTCCATGGGAGCAGAGCAGGGAGAGTGCTAGGTGAGCCAGCTGTGGGCTTCTCTCCCCTGCAGTCCTTGGTCCCTGTGGTCCTGGGAGACAACCTCTCAGGAAAGTTGGGAGATTGCCTGGAAGGGTGTGGAAGATTTTGCATATTTGCAATTTGGGAACACACAGATGCCAGATCCCATAGAAACTCATCAGTATAAAAAGTCTCAGCTCATCGTGTGAGAGATGCTTGTCCCTCTTAACTGGGTAAAGGACTCTCATCTGGAGGTCAGAAGACTTGGGATAAGTACTGACTCCTGTCATACAAGTGCCCAGTGGTTTGGGGCAAAAGATTGAGGATTTTTTCTGATGGTCAATTTTTTCATCAATGAAATGAGATCAGTGATTTCTTGCTTCCAGGATTGTTATGAACATTATATAAAATGTAGGGATATAGAACGACATCAGTCATTTTAGTGGAAGATGAAATCATTTATTATGTGTTTGTGAGTTGCCTGCAGTGGCGCATGCCTGTAATCCCAGTGACTCAGGAGTCTGAGGCAGGAGGATTGCAAGTTTGAGGCAACCTGGACAACTTAATGAGACCTGGTCTCAATAAAAAGCAAAAGTATGTTTGGGATGTAGCTCAGTGATAGAATGTGCGTGGGTTCAATCACCAGTGCCACAAATTAATTAATTAATTTAATTAAATGCATTTGTGATATTCCCAACCAGGTGTCTGCTCTTTGCAGTAACAGGTGACATGGAGACCTGAAACCTACCAAGGATGTAGGTATCTTCATTTCAGCCTCTAGTCTTAAACTTTTAAAAATCATTTAATCCTTTTCCTATAAAAGAAGATACAGGCAAATAGACATACTTGCTGGACATCTGGCTTAGTCAGCTTTCCATCACTATAACAAAGTATCTGATAAATTAACTTATAAGGATAAAAGGTTTATTTCAGTTTAGTTTTAAAGTGTACTCATTGCTTTGGGCTGCTGATGGGAATGACTGATGGAAATTGGGGAGAGAACATGTCAGAGCAAATTTCTTCTCTTAAGACTAGGTAGCAAAAGAGAGTGAGGGAGGGAGTGCAGGTGTTTATAATCCCCTTTGAGGGCCCGTCCCCAGTAACCTAAGGACCTCCCAGTAGGCCCAACCTCTTAAAATTTCTACTACCTTCCAATAGCATCACCCTAGGGACCAGGCCCAGGCCTCTGGGGACACTTAAAATCCAAACTATGGCACTATCCATGCCTTAATTTTTACTCCTTACAGAGGAACTAATGAGCTAGAAGATGACAGGAATTAGTGGATCTAAAGATTAGATTCACTGGAAGCTAGTCAGACCAAAGTTCAGAAAAAGGAACAGAGCTAGCTAAAATCAAAATTTAGACCTGGGCTTGCTATCTAGCCCCCAGAAGCAAGTGATCTTTGCTTCCTACACACTCTGAAATTTCCTAGGCTGAGACAGAAATGAGAGTCTAGGTCGATAATTTACCTTGGTTTCCCCAGTCCCCTCCTTGTCTCTGGCCACCTTAGACACAGATGTGCTCTGACATCAAAGGGATGACTCTGAGCAAAACGCCCAGGAATGTCACCCAAGAGGGCAAATGAAACACCCTTAGTGTGATGTGTGTGTGCATATGTGTGTGCGTATGTGCATGTTCATGTGTGTGTGTGTGTGTGTGTGTGTGTGTGTGTTGGGAGGCAGGGAGGGGACTATTTGTCTGAGGATGTACCCATTGATCATAGGTTCAGGGAGGAGAGGGTACAAAATGGCAAAACAGGACCTAATCACAAGGGCCTCTTTGACTCAGGAGAACATGACATGAGGAATGACTTTTATTTAGCTTGCTCCATTAAGGGCACATTTGTGAGTCAGAAGAGGACAGGGTCCTTTCTAACCTAAAAATAAAGCTGTAGGGACAAAGCAGTCAAGGGAGGGTTTGTGGTTTGACCTTTTCTATTTCTGTGTGTGTATGGAGTGTGTGTGTGGTGAGAGCATGGCAGCAGGGGTGAGCAGGAAGCAGGGGAGCCCCGGGTATGCTTCTGAGCAGCTGCGTTGGTGAAGCACTTGGGGCAACATAGGTCAGAGGCCAGGCTGAGAACTTCAAGCCAGAATTACAGACCTGGAAATCTCATTTGCTAATGACCCAACCTCTTTTGTCCCAAGTCTACTCTGGTTGTTCAGTTTGACCCTCACTGTCAGGATTCTGGTTATGCAGCCAGAATGACATGGCCCTCACTTCGTAGTCACAGCGCACACAGTGCACCCAACCCATGAGAACATGCAGGAATTCTGCTTGTGGTGTGTCACAAAGCAAACTGGGGCTGAAAACCCACCACGAGATTCATGCAGTGTGGAGCATACAATTCGCTTCCTTCTGACACACAGTTTTTAAATGCAGCCTATGAAATGCTGCCCCAAATACAAAAATGGCTGAGAACCAGGGCTGAACAACCCTGCAGGTGATACCAGATAATCCTTGTGGTCATATCCTCTTTACCTTCCTTGCCTGCCACTGACCCAACAGAAAGCAAGCATCTGCCTGCCATCCCCACCCTGTGCTAACCACTGTGACTCAGAAGTCCCTTGAAATCAAGCCCCAAGGGCCGTGAAAAGGAGGGGTGAGAAAGGAACTTGCCCCACGTCTTTTCCACGTGATTCCTATTCCACCCCACATCACAGTCACACTCTTCCCAACTCCTAGCCTGCATCCCACTCACCTAGATAAATCCTGGTCCTGCAAAGGCCAGCTCCACACAAGGCTCCTGAGGGGAACCTTCCCCAGATGCTCCATCCTGTAGTACTTCCTCCTTGCATCTGACTACCACACATTTGTACTCTGCACCACTCCATCTTAGCACTTATTGATGAACTCTTCTGTTGTTTGCTATTATTTCGTGGAGTCACTTTTTATCACAACTGAGCTGGGCCATAGTGGGCAAGAGTGAGGTGTCTGGGCTTCCCAGTCCAAATCCTAGGCCTGGGGCTTGCACTCTCTAAAGCTCAGCTCTCTGGTCAATAAATTGAGGTGAATCGTCCCATCCCATGGGGGTGATTGGGAGGAGTCAATAAGTAAACGTACATAAAGATCTTAGAATAATGATTGGCACATAGGAATGGTTTGAAAACACTGCCCCTTGGTATTGTCATTATCAGATGACAAAGATGATGCCATTTGTTTAGATTCTATATTCTCCTCATATATGGGTCCTTCCTATATCCATAACACAATTGGTAGTCTAAAAATGCAGGTAAAATAAGAATAGTACATGAATTTCACACAGACGTTGGTATGGCCCCTGGTGTAACATTGCTGGGTGACCTGATTAAAATTACAAGTTTATGGCCCCACCCTCCAACTCCCCACTGAACAAGGGGTGAGAACTGTGGCGCTGACCTGCTGGGCCGTGTCTTGGGAAATGGCTTATGAGTCAGAACATAAGCTCCCAGGGGGCCTGAGAGCTTGTGTTCCACGACCTTCCTGGGGCCTCTTCGAGCCTCACAGTCCATAAATCTGAATTTGATGAGGATGGGCAGTGAGTGGAGATGCTCCCCAGTGGGTCAGTGCCAAGAGCCCTACCCCGGAGGGTCTGTCAGCGCCTGTGATGAAGTAATCGCAGGGGGACAGCTGCATCTGCCTTGGTAAACAGATGAGCTCAGCCAACACCCTCAACAGCAACCAGCACAGAAGAGGAGTAGCCCTGTGATACCACCATACTCCCAGGCCAGCACATGAGGCAGTAGGAAGAAACCGTTCATTCAGTCCCCTCACGTCACTTGTGGGGATGCTAAAGCCCAGAGGACATCAAGACGCAGCGAACATAGAACAGAAGTCTCCCAGATCCCTTTCCACTACTCACGGGCCAGAATGAAACCAACCAAAGTATATATATATGTTTAAGTATGTAATAATAAATCCCTTTTTCATATATAATTATCATGTACCAATAAAAATAAGAACACATCCGGAGGAATCCCAGTCATGGCACTCTCCTCTTCATGAGAGAGGGGGCCAAGGGTAATTCCCCACTTCATGCTGCCCAGTCTTCTGCCTGCCTGCAGTGGAGATTGGTCTCAGGTGGCATGTTGGGTGCAGTCGTAGATCTAGACCAACTGATTTGCACTGTGACTGAGACAGCTCATTTTGAGCTTTGGTTTTTTCCAGTGTTCAGTGGGGAGAATAAGACAATTTCTGGGCCCATTAGACCCGGAATCGTTTTTAAATCATAGAATTCTCCAGTTCCTAGTTGGAACTCAAAACTTGTTTGTTGAGTGAATCCCAACTGTGTGAGAATGTTCTGATTGAGTTCGTGTGTCTCCAAGAAAGCATATAAGAAGTGTTACATTCAGACAAATCTATGGCTCCAGACGTTGGTCTGAGGGTAGGTGAGTCAATGTTATTGCCACCTAGAATAGTAGGAGAAGGGACAGGGAAGAGTTAGCCCTTTCTCCCTCAAGACTCTGGAGAGTGCTTTATGAATACTGAGAGCTGGGCCCTTGTGCAAGGAGAGGCACATGGTGTATTATCTCCTGCATAAATCTCATTGAGCCTCAGTTTCTTCATCTGTGAAACAGTGACGATGATCTCTTTCTCACTGGGAGGCAGCTAGGATCAGATGGGATGATGCACTTTGTCAAGCACAGGTGCAATGTGAGCCATTATGACTCCTTTTTAAGGACTGTGAATTCAGGCTGATGCTTGTAATGGACCCACTATTTACAAAGTCATTTGGAAGGATTCATTGCTTCCCACAAACACCCTTCAGGCTACAACTGTATCTGCATATCCAAGTGATGTCCAGCTGCCTGTTGCCCACTATGTGGTGGGCTGTGCTCTGCAGATTCCTGGCTGCTTCTTGTAGTGCTGATCCCCACAAGGGGGAGATAGTGGAGCATTCCATCTGAGAAGAGCAAGGGAAGGGATGCACAGTATTTCCAGCCGGGTGCTCTCCTCCTTAAATGCTTTTTCTTTTGTTGTGCCCCACCAAATCACTTTGGAAGATCTCCATGGGGACAGTCTGCCCTTTTCCCCCTTCCCCTCTTCCCCCCTATTCTCCACCCCTCCTTCTCCTGTTTTTGCCCCTCCTCCTCTTCTTCCTTCCTTTCTTACTAACTTGAACATTTTAATCAATATGGCGCCTCCCTAGGGTCTCCACGCTGTCACTGCAATTTGCTGTGGTTCGATGGGTGAATTTTCTTTTCCCTTCTAGTGGGAAACAGAATTATTTTCATGATAGGAGATGACTGGTCCGGAGAGACCTCTGCACAAAGAGCACTATGAAGAAAGGAGACAGCTGGCTGAAAAGAGAGAAGGGAGTTGGGGAATTGAAATGCCTTATGATATTGGACTTAAACGTGGAAAATTCACTGCTCTGCATTGCTCAAATGCCTCTGAATTAGAACAGAAGGGGTATCAGTTGATTTGTTAACTCTGGGTAGGAATTCCTGGCCCCGAGCTGTGTAGGACTTCTTTTCTGACTGGGATGACATCCTTCATGCTGGGCCTTAGCCAACACTCTTCCTTAGTAGTCTGGACTTACCCCATGGGTTCCTTAGCTGGCTTTCGTTAGGGAGGATGGCATTCAAATCATTTCAGAGAAAGAGCTGCCTCCCATCTCTTTGGGAAAAAGACCTGGGACAACTTCATGAAGTAGTGGAAGAGCACAGGACTAAGACCAGAAGGCGGGGTTCCCTTTCCACCCCTCTGACTCACCTGCTGATGGTCTAGGAGTAATCACTTTCCTCTCTCTGACCTGCCTACTCCTCAGCTGTGAAGTAAGAGACAAGCTTCTGACCTTTCCCTAAGGTCACTGGGGAGCCCAAACAGTTCCTACCAGGGTTATGATGATCAGATTTGCTCAAGGAGTGATTGACCCAGATAGTTATTGGCAGTAAAATGGGGAAATTTGAAACTTTGGTTTTTATTTTTAAAAAATAATTCTATCATTTCACAATACATAAATTGAATAATTTAACTGTACTTTTTAAAATTAATTCTTAAATACATGCTTTCTTATGCAAGAATTTTACCTCCACCTCCTGGAACTGTGAAGTCAGTATCAGAATGAAATCCTCTCTAAGTTTGCTCCCTGCCATCTAAACATAATTTTGCTATAAGTCCTCAATTCAATTGAGCATCATCCAGGCAAGAAATGTTTTGGTCACTTTCTTGCGATTATTTTTTTCTACTTTGTACCCCCATAAGCTTCCAATAACTAAAAAGCTCAAAAAAAAAGTGGGTGTTGATTCTCCATCTTCTTTTCTGTGGACTTGCTCAATGTAAGAGGACCTCTATTATTATCTAATATCCTTTCTTCTTTCCTTTCGGCTTCTCTTTAGCCTGTTTTCAGAGTTCTACTCTCCAATAGATGGATTTTAGGAAATTCTGCTTTTTCTTCTGAAGAATTTTGGGTTATTTTCTCTTCTAACTCTCTCTGGTCACCCACTTTTCCTCCCCAATGGTTCAGCCATGCCAGTTTATTTTCTTATACTTCTTAACAATCTCCTAATTATTGTCTTTGGAAGCTATTGCTCTTCTGTCATTTTTCCTTTCTTAGGCATCACCTACAAATGGGTGTCCCCTGACACATGAGTGTGAGCCATTAGCATCTCACAATCATTTTCAGTGTTCAGAGAATCTTTATTCACTCATGTGTGTCCTAAGCATCTTTCAGAAGGGCTGAACTGGGAGTCATATCCAGGTGAATAAAAAATGCCCAGGAATATGTACATGTGTAAGTGTATTGTTCATTTTTGTGTGTCTGAATGTCCTGGTGCATGCCTAAATATCAAAACCGCTTGCAGATAGTTCTTGGACTTAATAATTTATTAATTAGAAGAAAGTTTAACTCTGCATACCATTTATTTAGCAGGTACTATATATGAGAAATCACTCTAGATGATTTCCATAAATTAATAACATCATTGTTTTCACAGACAGGGTGTCTGTTTCCAAGTGTATCCAGTCTGTCTTCTTTATTCCTTCCAAAATGATAGGACCTTATATGGATGAAGATAAATTCTTACAGATTTTGCAAGCTTACTCAGCAGTTAGCTTCGTTTCATACCAACTTTGAGATGTTAGGTTTTGTGGATAATAATTGATCTCACCCTTCTGAGCTAGGAATCAATTGAGAATATATAAGAATCAGAAAGATGAACGTTAAAATATCATTTTTCATATGGATGAACTCAAATTCAAATAAGTGGTGAAACAGAACTTTGATTGAGCCTCCCATTTTCTCCTCCATCTCCAAGGATCTCATGAAAATTATCAACTGTAGAATAGATATGCCCAATATCATTTTCAGGAGATTGGTGTTAAGGAAAGACTCTAAGATGTTCAGTCGTTAATACACTAATTTCACCAAGGCAAGAGCCCAGGAAGGGTCATGTGAAGGACTGGGCGCTTACTCAGCAGATATCTCAGCAGATATGTTACTCAGCATGACAACATGGAGCAGGAAGAATAATAATTGCTCTATGAGATGGGAAAGTGCTCCAGTTGGTCCACCCCAGTTATCTTGGAAAATAGTTTCTCAAAAAATGCAGCAATAATTTTAAATTTTGACCAGGGAAGCAAAATATCCCCCATTGGAATTAGAGAAAAGCTTCTCTTACATGTATAGATGCAAAAGTTTGGACCTCAATTCCTAAGGCTGGTTTTATTGAGGAGAGAATGAGAGTCAGTTGTGATGAAAACCATCACTATCGTCCATACACAGAGCTCCACGTTCCATAGACAACTAGCTGTAAATTTGACCTCAGCAAAAATGTAAAATAAAAATTTTAAATTCTTTAAGTATTACTGGTGCTTACACTCTGTTCCTTCTCAATGTTACCTTATAAGCAGGTAACAAAATTTGCTAACTTACAGCATTTAGTTCTTCCCTCTCTGAATCTCAGGAGGACCCTGGCTTTTACCAAAGTGCCAAAGACTAATATTCACCCCTTGCTTCCCACAAGAAGGGCATTAAGGTTAATAATTCCATTTAAAAACAAATCTGAATATATCCTGCTTGCCCAGTTTTGAGCTGGTAAGTCTACTCTCCCCCCGCCACCCCCACCCCACCCCACTATATTTTGTTCCCCAATACAAAGCTGTTACAACTTTTTGGGCATTTTCTCCCCTCCCCACTTCCCACAATGGTAATTTCTGCCAGAAAAAGTGTATTGGATTTCATTTACCAGCATCCTCATTCCGAAATGAAAAATACCAGCCTAGTTGTCCTGTAAACACTATTAGACCTTATTACAAACACTTCTCTTCTGGCTGGTATGTTCCTGATCGGGGGCTATGGCTCCAACATGCAACTGGATAATCTCCATCATCACCTGAGCTGCAGGACAGTTCTTCCAGTTAATAAAGACTGAGCTGACCCAAAGCAGAAAATTCAGACCTCAAACTTGGGTTCCTTGGAGGCTTCTTTATAAAGACCATTCTCTGATGGAACAATTCCATCTTCAGGAAACCAGAGAGCAGCAGGGCTTGCCGACTGGCAGGCTTTTGGTAATGACAATTATACCAATCTTCAGAGGGGTTACTAACACCACCCCCAGACTGTACCCACTGTGTGCCTTGAAATCTGGGGCTTGGAAGAGGTCCACAGAGGCATGTGCCTCCTCCTCCTCCTCCTCCTCTAGCCTGCCTCAGAGAGACTGGTGTCTCTTGTTCTCCTTGATCTTCAGAGAGAACCTTCCAAAAACTTCTAATCCTTTTTTTTTTTTTTGGCATTTCCATCAGGAAATCATTTTAATGCCAAACTCTTCTTAGCACTCCTGTGGTTTTAAAACCTGGGCATTTCCGCAACCTATTAGAGACTGGACCAGCAAACCTTCAAAGAAAACAAATGTCCTCTTGGTCCATTTGGCAGAACCATCCTGGTCTGGGTTAGTAACTGCAAAGCAATGAACCCCAAAGGAAAATAATCAGAGTCTGCATAATAGAGGCTTTTTCCCCTTTCAATTACTCTTTTAAAAGACCATCAGAACACTAGAAAATTGGCTTTCTTCAACTATCTGCTCAATGTTTTTAGCCAGGTTCCTTTGGTATGAGTTTCTCTCTCTCAAATAATCCTTCAGTCCTTTTGGCTAGTTCAGCACTAGTCACAGGCTGCCCTCTAATATTGCTATCTGTGGATGTTACATTTTGTCTATCGAATTTCTGAAGGCCAAGTTCCTGATTTGTTTTTCCTTAGAGTACTCTCCAGCAGCTAAAACAGCAAGTGCTTGAAAAGAAATGATTAAAATGTGTCATTAATATTAGATTTTGGCTTGAAATAAAACAACATATCCCTCAATTTTGACTATTTTTTACAAAAATATGCACATGCTCAGTACAGGTGCAACTTTTTTTCTGAATAGTTTTGACCCATGGTTGGTTGAATCCACAGATACAGAACCCATGGATTTGGACAGTGAACTCTCTTCCATTGGAAAGAACTCTCTTCCATTCAACTCAATTTCTTGTTCCTTCTCCATCTCCAACGTTATGAAAGGAGGCCCAGCATGACAATCCTCCTTTAAGAGTCTCCATAGTCAAAGAAAGATTCAGTAGGGTTCAGTGACCCCCAAGGCAAGGCAAATGGAATAATAATGCAAGGCAGGGCTATAAAGATTATACACACATAGCCGGGCGTGGTGGTGCACACCTGTAATCCAAGCGACTCGGGAGGCTTAATCAGAAGGATCACAAGTTCAAAGCCAGCCTCAGCAACTTAGCGAGGCCCTAAGCAACTCAGTGAGACCCTGTCTCTAAATAAAATACAAAATAGGGCTGGGGATGTGGCTCAGTGGTCAAGTGCCCCTGAGTGCAATCCCCAGTTCCAAAAAAAAGAAAAGAAAAAAAGATTATACACACATAATCCACAGATGTGGTAACTGGGGCTCCCATAGGGAAAATGAATTGGCTCATGTGCCCAGCTAGATAGTGGAAGTCAGTGTTAGAATCCATTTCTGAGTCTTAGTTGAATCCTTTTTCTACTACACAATAAAACCATCATCAGGGAAAAAACTCAACTTGAGCAAGGTGGAAAATATTTTCCCAGCTATTAAAAAAATTAAACTCACCAAAATGTCCCATTCCCTTAATTTTTGTGAGTTGTTTAAAATTATACTGTATTAGTACTTTTATTATGGATATTAACAAAAAGCTTAAAAAAAAAAAAGAAAGGAAACCCAGCACTCCATTTACTAAACACACATGTCTCAACACACCCCGTGACCAACCATATCTGCTAAGCATGATGACCAGTCATGTGCAAGCCTGTTCAAGCCCTGTGGGTCTGATCTTTCTCCCATTATCATAGGATTATAAAGTACTTAACTTCTGCTACCACTATTGGAACCAGCTTTGCTCCCTCACCACAGAAGCCCTTTCAGGATCAGACCAGGGCCAGTGGGTCTTATCATTTTTCACTTGTTTCAAGGGCTTTGGCTTTGATCTGGGGATAATTCGGTATGTTTGAAAGAGGAGTAAGCCTTTTGTCTAATCTGGGAAACAAAGTACAGAATCCAGCAGCCGGAAGCCTTGAGTTTATTTTTCTTAAGCAAAACCATGAATTCATCATCAGTTCAGGAAGAAAGAAAGAAGGATTTTCTGGAAGCTGTCCCCAGCTGTCGGGTACTCATTAAAAAAAA
>JAJEJO010000614.1:462054-512071 GCA_020662805.1 Glaucomys volans | reverse complement strand
AAAAAGAAAAGAAAAGAAAGAAAGAAAGAAAGAAAGAAAGGAAGGAAGGAAGGAAGGAAGGAAGGAAGAAAGAAAGAAAGAGAGAGAGGGAGGGGGTAGGGACTGAGGGAGGAAAGGAGGGATTGAGGTGGGGGGAGAGAGAGAGAGAGAGAGAAAGAGACAGAGAGACAGAGAGACAGAGAGAAAGGAAAGACTCTTGTGCAGAAGAAATGCTGATGCTGCTAACCCAGATCCCAGAGGTTGGGAGAATCCTGCATTCCTTCCTCACCTTCAGCCAGTGGCAGGACAGGAGAACCTTCCTCACTCAGGTCACAGCTTCCTCAACATGGCCTGGTCTGGGTAACCTTCAGATTCTCTTGAATTCCACAAGGCCTTAATTTAGTGTGAGGGAGGAGAGTAGGTGGTCGGATTGACTTCTGATTGCTGCTCTGCATAGGCTGGAGGAGCTCAAGGGTTGAAGGAATGAGAAACACATGAGCTTAAGCTCCATTGGGAAGCTGTGTGATTTTATCCAGACACAAAGGAACATGGACTTTCCTTGAACTTTTAAGGACAGATGGACTCAGTATCTAAAGTTGAGTTCTGACCAATGGTGTTTCATTGTTTCTTATAGTAACTCCTTTGGAATTGGTAATCTTTATGCTAAGAGCATGGCATTCCAAAGCATTATCTTACCCATCATATTAACTATGACTGATTTAAAGTACCTATTCGATGAATCAAAAGTTAGGTTCTGAGCTTTGGGTAACCATGACTTCCTCGAGTTTAAAATTGCTTTGGAGAATTCTACTTGTACTTCAGGGGGATCTGCTGCCTTTTGTGACCCTAAAGGCTGAGTACTGGAGGTAAAGTCAGTGAGCTGAGAGCACTGGGTCCAGGTTTCTCATTACATTTTTGGCTATTGTATTATATTTTACATAGTGTTTTGAAATGCACCCGCTCTAAGAAGGGAAGATCCATGAAACTCCAACTCAACTCTCATGAAATTAGCACTAGATCTTTCCCAGGACCCTACAATCTTACCCCCAACTATTTACGTAAGGAAAATGAACACATGTATACAAAAGGTCTTGAATAACAGGGCATATAGGAGATTTAGCAAGAATAACCAGAAACTGGTAAGAATCTGCATGACCAGCAACGAGAATGGTTGAACAAGCCATAATGTACTCATACAAGTAATAAAAGGAGTAAACTTGATACACATGTCCTCCCAGAAATATTAGGCTAAGTGAAGAGGCCAGAAGCAAAAGAGTATAATTTTTTTTTTTTTTGAACCAGGGATTGAACTCAGGGACACTTGGCTACTGAGCCACATCCCCAGCCCTATTTTGTATTTTGTTTAGAGACAGGATCTCACTGAGTTGCTTAGGGCCTTGCTAAGTTGCTGAGGCTGGCTTTGAACTTGCGATCCTCCTGACTCAGCCTCCAAAAGTATAATCTTGATGATTAGATTTATATGAAGTTCAAGAATAGGTGTTATGGGCTGACTTGTGCCCTCTACCTCCAATTCATATGCTTACATCCCAATCCCATCACACCAGAATGTGAGCATTTGGAGATAGGATCTTAAGTTAAAATGACACCATTAGCATGGATCCAGATCCAGTAGAACTGGTGTCCTTTTAAGAAGAGGAGATCAGGACACAGACAAGCAGAGGGAGGACAATTTGAGGACATAGGGAGTAGACAGTCATTTATAAGCCAAGAGGAAATTGGTCTCAGAAGAGACCAAGCCTGAAGATTCTTTGATCTTAAACATCAAGCCTCTAGAATTGTGAGAAAACTAATTTTTGTTATTTAAGTTACCCAGACTGCTGTTTTGGCAACCCTAGAAAATTAACACAATGGGCAAAACTAAGAAATGATCATAGAAATCTGAAGAGTGGTTTTCTTTTGGAAAGTGTGCTTGATTGGAAAGTGGCATCAGGAAGCTTTCTGCAGTGGTGAAAATAAATATTCTGTATGTTAATTGGGGAGGTGGTTATTTGGATGTGTAATTTTCAATTTTATTCAATTTTATTCATTAAACTATATTCTTAGTATAGGTACATTCCATTGTTGAAGAATTATGCATCCATTATAAACACAAAAAGTATTTAAATCCATTGAAGTTCTGGCGTTCTGAACAGGAAGATGATTATAAGAGAGCTTGTACAGAGTTCTTGCTAGAATAAAATCAAAGGGCACTCAGGAGAGGCCTGCCATGATGCTCAGCATGCAGAAACTCTCCCAGTTAGCTCCAGATTCTGGCCTCCTGATGTTTTGTGATATTTGCATTCTGGAATTTTAGTTAACATCATCAATGAGGCAAACCAGACTACTTTGTTCTTTTGTCTGTGAACTCTGCCTTTTGTTTTGTTGTTTCTTCTTTCCATTATGTCCAGGAATAATCTCCAAGTACCACCCAGAACTGCCAGCATCCCACCCCTTCTGGGCTTGCCCTTCACCTGGCAAGAATCTCCAGTTCCATCCATGAAAGAATTTCACACATTTTCCTGGTGCCCATTGATCCTTTTCCTGCTCCATTGTCACTCTGGAAAGGGCCCCAAGAAGTGTTTGTTTTCAGGCATTTAGGGAGGTGTCTGCTGATCCTGCCCACAATAGCTTTTCTGCTGGAAACACACACACACACACACACACACACACACACACACACACACACAAACACAAAAACAAAAAAAAAAACCTTGCACCCCTCACACCTGGGTTTATGGAGATTTTCATTGGGAGGCTGAAGAAAGGGGCTGATGTACAGCTAGTCCCATCTGAAAACCCATCACTAGAAGAGCCCTTTGTCCTCTGCCTCATGCCATTAAGTTTTTATCCTAAGATTCTAAGAAAAATACTATTAACATTGAGCTTACAATTTTCACTGTGAACAAAAGTGGAACCCACAGAAGTCTCTGTGTGTATCAGGAAAACGGTCATACAGGAATCTACAACTTTGTTCATGTGCATCTTCTCTTCACCCAGGCCATCCCCAAATCACTGGGAAAATTTGTATTTACACAGGTGAGAGGTTAGGGGGCTGGTGCAAGGATTGCCAGAGGTAAGATATTGTTTAGATATCTCAATGCCAGCATGGACTGTGTCCCTAAGGCCTTTCTCAACATGTCTGTGCACAAACACCCTCAGAGGCTTTCTGCTTGCCACCATAAAAGATCTCAACTGACCTGCTTTCCTCATGCTTTAGAAATCTGTCCTCCATTACCTTCATAAGCTTACGTCCTCTACCATCCAGCATCTACCCTCTGTTCTTTCAAGATTTGTCTCTTGACTACCCTATGTGAGTGACCTACACTCACTGTCATAGAAGGCACGTGGATGGTCTTTAGGTTGGTGATACATCAAGGAAAAGAGCCAGGCCACACTGAGGAACAGATAAGTTTAGCTAAGACATGGAAAGGTAGAAGCAGAGAGTAAGTGCATTCATTGGATCCTGAAGGACACAGGGATCTTGGGAAGGGCCTGGTGAGACAGACAATGAAAAAAAATTTTTTGAGAGTTCTTTTTGCCAAGAAAACTTCATGGAATGTCACTGCATGTCCACCCAGAGCCACCATGCATATAGAATAAAATGGAGACGTTGGCACCACAAGGAATGTGGGGCTTAAGAAACCGCTTGAATGATGGGGGATGGAGAGAGAGAAGAAGAGGAAGAGCAAGAGGAAGAGGAGGAGGAAGAAAAAGAAGAAAAGAAAGAAAAGAGAGAGATGGCCTTCGGAGGGTATAGCCGTGGAGGCAACTGAGAGTGGATGTGGGAAAGCTGTCTACTGGCAAAACAGTGATGTGCTGCTTCATTTCATGTTGGTCGTGTCTTGCCAGAGTTCTAGGTCTAAATCTGTGCTGATCTGTTTCAGCCTGAAAACAGGACTAAAGAGTAGATAGTGAGCTGGACTACTTGGCTTGGAGTAAAGGAGGCCAAAGGGTGACTCAACAAAGCATTCAACCCCAGGAAAGGTCATTTTTCAGACTGTGGTGACCAGCTGTCCTTTAACTCCCATGAAATGCAAAACAAGGTTTTAGCTCATGGCAATTCATGACTCATTTTAGAAAGCTATTCTGCTGGGCTGACCCCCTGCCAATTTATTTATACCCTAGTGAGCTCCAAAGAAGGGTTTGAGGAAGCCACAGTTGAACTTTCTAAACAAGCAGAAAAGAAGCATTCCCCCACCAAATCATGGACCACAGGATTGATGAAGAGGAAGGGAGCTCAGATAGTAGATAAATCTTACTCATTCATTTTATAAATATAAAAACTGAGAACTTAACTATAGAACTTAATGTAAAAACTGATGTAATGCAACTTTACCTAAACCACTTAACAAAGCAGTTTGGTTTTATTTCTAGAAGAAATAAAATAAACAAAACCTGGGAATATGGGAATGGTTAATTTGGTATCCATGAACCCCTAAGGGGTCTTGAATCCCTTGAATTTGCATGGAAAATTTTATGTGTCTCTACAAGTCTGCTACTAGGTGGTTTGCACTAGTAAATCTGTAGCGAGTGTTTAAATATTCAAATACTCCATACTGGTTGGAAAACACACTTTGTTTCAAAGCCTCCAGATGTCCCCACAATTCAGCAAATAAATAGCTAGTGTCTGGCCCTGGAGGAGACCTCCCTGACACTTTCCTCTGAACCATCAGTGCCAGGACCTTGCTTCATGTTTAATATTTTGAAAGTCACTGTGTGTGTGTGTGTGTGTGTGTGTGTGTGTGCATTCACATATGGATATATGCAGTTTTCTGGGAAAAAGGCTACATACAGGCTTTCATTACATTGTCCAAGGGAATCTTTGAACACAAAAGTATTAAGAACCTGGTTGTCAGAGCTATAAGCTCACTATGACATTGGGCTCTATTCTCAATTCCTAGTAGTGGATTCAGGTTTCTGACTTTGCATGTGGAGAACTTAACAAACTTTTCAAAAAGGGTTGGGGAAACGAAGAGTTCAAAAACAGTTGGAAGCGTAAGATACTGTTCGTGTGGTCTTCACCCATTGGGACTGAGGGGGAATATAAGGGGTTTGGAATATTAATGAAACACGGTGGATAACATTTTCTTAGTTCTTTCCAATCAAGTTAAGCCCTCTGCAGTTACAGAAAAGCCATGTATCTGGATTAATGGTAGGTAGACAGGGACATGGTATGATAGGTATGTCCTGCATTAGATGTCTGTCTGTTTTCTTGAATAACATTAGAGCAAACAGTTAAATATAATCAAAGTGTGTATTAACACAATTACAAATACATTCAGCATTTTTGAGGGTACCTGATGGAGAGGATTAAAGAACCAGTAGTCAATAAATATTTGTCATACTCCTACTGCACATTAGGTCTTTGGTTAGGCTCTACCAAAGAGTTCTGGAATAAGCCCTGCAAGGAATACGGGCTCCCACCTGGGCTCAATTTCTCCTTTTTGGATACAGAGACTGCAAATGAAGAAAACAGTGACATGCCAGGTTTACCCAACATGTAAGAGGCAATGTTGAACCACAAGACCTTATCTTCACCTATAAGTGTGGGACATTAAAGTGGCATGGAGGTTATCTGGTTCAAATCCCTCTTCCTAAGAAAACAGATCCACCAAAGTATGTAGAGCATATTCGCCAAGACAGCATCCCAGCTCAGTTCTGAATATCTGACAGTGCCCTTTGTCATACTAGCATAGAATCTTTCTGCATTTGTGGGATAGCAGGGTAGAGCTAGAGACAGGAGAATCATGGCAGCCAAAGAAAGAAGGGGAAGGAATGTGAAACAACACATTTCTTCATTAGTTTCACACTTTTGCCCAAGGAATGGCGTATTTGAGTCCTTTCTCCACCACTGGTAGTCTCGGGCAAATGACTGAGTGTTCCTCAATTTCAGTGTTCTTCACAATACTGGGATGCTTAAAAAAATGTATATATATGTATGTATGTATATATACATAATTTATTTTTATTAATTTATTTTAATTTTTTAGCTTTCAAAAAAGTTTTATAGTTATAAATGGACAGAATGCCTTTATTTTATCTGTTTATTTTTATGTGGTGCTGAGGATTAAACCCAGTACCTCACATGTGCTAGGCAAGCACTCTGACACTGAGCTGCAGTCCCAGCCCTGGGATGGTTTCTTATCACTCAAGTTTGACATAAATATTAAAATATTAAAAGTTGTCCAGTGTAGAGCATCTTCCAACTTTGGTGAGAAGCATGGGCTCAGCCAAAACTTTTTACCATGACTTTTTATGTGCAATCCCTTCTTTAACTAGCCAACATATGTGCTATTTCCTCAGCAAACAGAAACCAAGGAGAACACTGCAACCAGGACAGTCCTAGAAAATTGGAATTCTCTGCTCAGAACATAGTAAAGGTTTGCAAAAATATGTCCACAGTGGTTGAGCTTCTTAAAATAAGATCCTAGAAAAGGACATTTTGAAGTGACTCATTGCTAAAAATGTTCTTTATTTTGAATTACAAATCTATAAATTTCTAGGAATTTCTCCTAAGAAAATAATCATAAATGTTATGCATGTTTATATTGCATTGCTTTTTATGAGAGAAAATCAAAACTATCTAGCAATTGGATTGGAAACAATCTCACAACAGACTGTTAAAATTAATTATGATAATCTACATGAACAATACTATGCAGCCTTTTAAAATTAGGAGATTGGAAAACATAGTTAAGTTGCAAAGTTTAAAAATAATGTCGTAAAATAGAACATGTCATATGGTGCTATATTGCAAGTGTATGTTAACCTGTCTATATGTTTAGAATAAAGTTATAAACCATATCGTTAACTGTGAATTGTCTTGGGGTTATTGGTTTGTCGGTAATCTGTTTTGTCCTGTGTGATTTAAATATAGCGAGGGTAGAGACAAAGCTGTCCTTCTTCGTGGGTAGGTTGGTCACAGGATCAGTTCTTATCAATGGAATGTAGGAAAAGTGATCTACATCCCTGGCTTTAGAAAATTTTGAGCAATCCTCTCTTCCCCTCTGATTAGTCAGTCAGATGATGCAGAGTCTAGCTGAAGATGCTAAGAGGTGGCAACACAGCAATGTGAAAAAATACTGAACCCCTTAGTCACTGCCCTAAGGCAGTTACCAATCAGAGCCACCTGCTTAGAAACATCCACATTGAGTGAGTGAAAAATAAATGTTTATTCTGCTAATCCATAATGATTTTGAGGTTGTTTGTTATAGGAGCCAATGTTAATTAGCCTGACTAATAGGTGGTTTCCAAGTTTTCCACAACAAATATACATTAGTTTTGAAATTAGGCAAACAAGTTATTTAAAAAGAATAATTGCCCATTCCTCTTTTTCTGCAGGACACCCACTGTTTTAAGGCATCAAGGAAAATATCTCTTTTAATACCTTCATACAAAGGGGTAATTACCTTCCTACGCCTCCCATGCCACATTCAAGGACCCAGAAGTAATCTGGTAGTATTTTGGCAAACGTGCCACTCCTCTGCATCTGTACAGTCACAGCTTATTTGAAGACTTAAGCTGCTTTACCAGAAACCTGGGGAGCAGAATTGCAAAGCCACTGGCAGCTGGTTCACAGAAATCACAGGCAGACATGAGTCCTGCTGTTTGGCCTTGGGCCCAGCATATGGTTTTGGAGAAATATTCACCATGGATGGTTCTCACTCTGCAGTTTCACTTAAGTCCATGAGCTGCTTGATGTGAACATGAAAGTGGTAGCTATGGAATAATTTTTAATGGAAGGTGATGGCAGGTGGATGTCCACTTGAGCTGGTCCTGGTCCAGTCACTTCCTTCCTTTTCTAGGAGTCCATAGCCCCTCACCCTCTGGATGCCATTTGTAACACACACACCTGACATGTGTGCATTGGTATTAAAGTGTGATTTCAGCAGAATGGTAGTAAGCTGGCTCTGTTAATTAGAAACCCTGTCCTGGGCACTGTGGGAAGAAAGTCAGGGCATGAGGCAGGAGTAAATTAATAAAGCTGAACTTGACCTGCACCCTCCCAGAAGCTGTCCTGGGCACTTTGCAAACTCCCAGTAACCCAGAGGGTGGGCTTTATTATTCTCAGTTTGCACTAATAAAGGAAGTCTAGAAACTTACATGACTCATTACTATCATCATGAGGTGGCTCAGTTCTGCCATCTGACTCCTTTTATTCCTTTCCTTACCCTTTTAAGAATTATTAAAGTATTCAACTAAGAACAATAGGGGAAATTTCAATGATTAGTTTCAGAATTCAGTAAAAAACTATAAACATCTTCCTATCTGCCAATCCCCTTGATACATTTTCTTTCTTTTCTTTTTTAGGAGTTTGTTTAAATGCCTCCTAACTTTTGTCTTTTATCTTATTAATTTTCCCCCTGCCTGCCACTTTGGGTTGGGACTAATTGAATGACCTTGGGACCTGAGCACATTGGCTGACCTGTTTATGCCCCAGAGTAATTGCAGACCTTGACTTTTGAGATGAAAATTGTCATGGAGCAAGCCAGCCTTCTGTACTTCAGGTTCCCTATCTTCACCTTCAGTGTTTAAAGGTAATAGGTTCAGGTAGTCTTGAGCCTGTGCCTAATCTTGTGGGCCCTGCCTTACTCTCTCCTTCTGTCTCTCTTCTTTGTATGCACACACCCCAGTTTAGGCCTTCACTTAAGGCCACTGTGGTGAGCCCTTTGCAAAAATGCTTTCCTTGACAGTTAAGTGCACACACATCACTCCCTCTAATACTTTCCACTCTACCTTAGAAATTGTGCTGATGTTCACGACTGAGAGACTTAGAAGATTCTGTAAGAATTTAGGGCCGTTCTTTTTGACCCCAAGTAGGTAAGATCTTATCTGATGAAAACTTTCACTAAAAATTTGCATTTGAAAAGGGAAGAGAACAAGTCTGTACTGCAGACACCATTGATTCTTGTTGATCATAAGGATGCCAATGATCAGAGCAGTGAGCTGTTGGGTGAGCAGATCTGGCTATTGAGTTCTACTCTGGGCACAGAGGTCCATCCCCATGTCCTCCAGGATATGTCTCAGGAGATCAGTGGGGAAGGCACTCCCCCTTGGGCCCATACCATTCCAGCATCCGCTTTTCATTGGCACCCATCATCAGAGGATTTCCTTGGACTTTGAAAAACCACAGCCCTGGTGGCAGACTGTCATCAGAGCCCAGTCTCCATTCCACTCTTCAATAGCTTCTGTTCCTCTTTGCTTTCTTTGTTCATAGCAGACACTTCCCCTGCAATGGCAAAGGTGGCTCCATGCTTCTCCAGGATCCCTGACCCTGAGCTTTCCTGATCCCAGAGAAGAAAGCTCCTTGCCATTTCCCAAAGTCGACATGTCAAACTGTGGGAAGACCCTGATTGGGTTTTGTGCCCATTTCTGAGCAACTCATGCCGGCCTGAGGGTTGAATTTCTGCAATAAGCGAGGTTGGATCACAGAAATACCCCTTCAGCAGGGCATAAGGAAGGGAAGGTTGACAGGGCTGGCCTACCTGAGCCATTTGGAATGGAGTCTCATAGAAAAGAAGGTGTCTGCCACTGTGGAGGGATGAAAGGATCTGGGAAGGCAAAGGCAACACAGTGGGTACATTATGTGCACGTTAAGCATGGAGTAAACATTGTGGTTTCTCAAGGATGTTGACGCTTCAGAATATCTGGCATGTGGGAGTGCCATTTGAGTTACGAAACTGTGCTAAGTACTTATTTTTATTATCCTGCTCTTTCAGATGCTGTAGGTCTTAATATCACTTTCGTTCTTTTTCTTTTCTTTTTTCCCCTCCTAAGTAAAAGTTCCACAGATGTTTGCGTTCAGGCTTAAATTTCATTCACTCTGTTTTCTATAATGCTGCTTGGAAATTAGACAATCTTCTTATGTGCTTTGCTGAGATTTGGCAAAACCCAGGGATGAATTTCTTGCTTTTGTATTTCTTGCCATGGGAGAATTGAAAGCAGTAGCTTTTGTCCAATAAAATTACTTTTTCTTTTATTTTAAAAAAGGATTTAAAAAAACATCGATATGGGCCAATAATCCAGGGAACACTCTCCCCCAGTTCTTTTTCTGCTTTTCTTTCCTCTCTGATATTTCCAAATCTATCTTGCCTACCCACTGCCCACTGGCATCTCTCCTTTTGCTCCTCTACTTCCTAACCTCAGAGAACACCAAAACTTTAGCGGCCCAGGACAAGTACAAGCAGGGCCTTATCCCCCAGCCTTCCTCCCCGCATTCCTTCAATTGTCAGGGGCTTGGAACCCTCTCCACAGTTGACTCAGGGTCCTGTGAGAACTGTTCTCACGTGGAATGGATATCTCTAGGAGGTTTCTTCTCCAGGGTCCTGGGGACATGGTGATACAGGTATGAGCTAGGATATAAATGTCCCTAAAAGGTCCATGTCTCCTGGACTTCTAAAGGCTTGGTTTCCAACTTGTGATTCTATTGGGTTCTCTTAAGAGGTGGGGCCCAGTGTGAGGTCTTTGCATGATATGGAGGCATGCCCTCTAAGAGAACAGTGGGAACTTGGCTGCTGCTTCTTTCTCTCTTTCCCTTCCCAGCCATAAGGTAAGTAGTATTGCTTTGCTTCATGCTTCTGCCATGATGTTCTGCCCCACCATGTTTCTGCCCCAAAGCAATGGGGCCAACCAGCCATAGACTGAAGCCTCTAAACCGTGAGCCCAGAGAAACCTTTTCTCTTTGTAAGTTGATTCATCAGATAATTGTTACAGTGATGGAAAGCTGGCTAATACAGAATGGATGTGTGAAAATACCATTAGATTGTATTTGAAGATATTAATGATCCCTCAGACAAGCAAAAAGGATATCCCCAATGCACAAAATTTACTATTTCATTGTACCCTGTGAATAACCAATTTTGACTAACATTGCCTTCTTTTATAATCAGAAATTCATTGCCTTCTTTTATAATTAGGAGTTCTAGACTTATCTACTTGATAACTATCAGTTTAGAGTACTAAATTTCACACAAGCTACCTCATTTAGTCTCCTAAGCACCTGAGGGATTAGTTGTTATCATTCTCATTTTATCAGAATGTAGGCTAAGACTAAAAGAAGTTACATTCCTTGGTCAGTTCATACAGCTAGTAAATTGCACTTCCAGGGTTTGAAAGTCGATTTATTCCACTAAATTCTATTGCCCCACAGTCACAAGTTGGTCAGCTATCCCTGTGCATGATTTCTGCAGTAGGAAGAGCCCCACGCCCACAAAATCTCCTTTTTCCATTATACGCCGTATCACAAACCAAAAGATGGTTAAAATTACTATACTAGTTAAGGTGTTGTGACAGAGAAAGGTGTTGGTCACTAAAAATCCACGGACTACTCTCTTTCTCCAGCCCTACCTTGGCAGTAAAGTGGGGCCTCGTTCTGGCCAGTTAGCTGTGCGAATGGAATGTGTCCATTCCCTGTGAAGTATGTTTTTTTCCATCTATTTTGTATCAGTCGTTGTTCCCCAGAGAACTGGTATGACATATCTATATGTTTTATTGGATATTTTGTGACTTCCCAAACTATGTCCAAATGCTACCATAGCAATGATCTTAAATTCTGGAAAATTTTGAATTAAGGCCTGGCCACAGTCTATACGTTCCTGCATATTTCTCTGGTCTGTCTCAATTTCTTCGAGATCTATGCCCAAGCTATCATGTTTCCAAGATCAAAGTCTTTGAAGACCCCTCTTGCTTGTATTATGAATGATCTTTCTCTCTAAAGAGATTTAATCTTCTTGAAATAGTTAACACTTCCATTCAGCTACATATCCCCAATTTCTATTTCAGTGTCTGAAACATAATACATGCTTGAAAAGTTTTTCTTGAATAAATGAGTGAATATAAGTGAGGCTTCATTCAAGCAGCAAACATAGTCAGTGTTGACAGAATATCCCTGTGAGAGTTTTCTCATCTGAGAAAAAGGTCACTTTTAAATCTCAAAATCCACTTAATTGTTTCCCAATTGGATCAGTGATCTCTTTGGTTGAGTAGATCTTCCACTTTTTACACAGGGCATTCTGGGAAATCTTGTAATAAAATGGGCTAATGTAAAGCATTTCTATATTTTCCTTTCTCAAGACTGTTATGATTTTGGAGATTACATTCTTAACCAAATTTTGGGCTTTAGATCAGAACTGATGATTCACCACACGTCCTGTAAGACATCCTACAAGATCCACAAATGAGTATAGTCACTGGAAACAGTAAAGGTATGTTTTCAATTTTATTAAATGGATTTAAAATATGCTACAGTTAATTCACATTTTTATAAAGTGTATTGTCATTTTATTTACTTTATCAGAACTTAGAAAACTTGTTTGAAGATGATTGGAAGCAGGCCAGCCAAAAACATTCAAAATATTTTGTCTGATGTCTTTTACTCCCCATTGTATTTTGGCTAAAGTAAACAGACACTTTCAATACGATTCCACTGATTTTACAGGTGCTTCAGGCTTTATGACAGGCTGCTGCATCTAGTGGCAATAGTGATGATGGTAGTGATAATAAAAACAAAACTATGGACCACCAATTCCCCCCCTCCCTCTCTCCTACCCACCTGCTGCCCCCATGCAAGATGACTGTCTTTCAGTAGCCAAAGAGTGGGGTGTGCAGCCTCCTCTACTGTTGTGGTTCCCCATGACTTTGAAATGCTTTATGACCGACTTCTCCTTCAATCTACAGCTCCTTAAATCAGTATTGCTCATGTCCTTTTCCTCGCTATGACCTCCTACAGCTGCACCCAGTCGTTGGATACCTCATGTCAAGTGTGCACTTTGGGGCTGGTGATGCCTTCCTTCTACACAACCTACTGTTCACCAGGGTTCAGGTGGCTGTGGTGTTTCTGTGTCCATTGCCACTCAGTGTCCTCTTTCTCCCTTGGGGGTTATGATGACAGCTAAGGTGGCATCTATGCTGACATCCTGGGTAAGCGACTGCTCATGAGTAAATAGAAGATCACAGCGCAGAACTTCAAGAATGGCCTGGCCTCCTACCTGGACAAGGTGCACACCCTTGAGAAGGTGAAGAGTGAGCTGAAGGTAAAAATCTTTGACTGGTACCAGATGTGGGAACCAGGCCCTCTTGCAACTATAGTCACTATTTCAATGGTATCAAGGACTTGAAGGACAAGATTATAGGTGCCACCATTGAGAATTCCAGAATTTTCTTGCTGATTGGCAATGCCTGTATAACTGCAGATGACTTCCAAACCAAGTTTGAGGCAGAGCAGGTACTGCAACCAAGTGTCAAGGCCTATATTGTATTGCCTTCATTGGGTACTGGACAAGCTGACACTGGCAAGGACTAACCTGGAGATGCAGGTCAAAGACCTGAAAGAGGAGCTGGCCTTCCTGAAGAAAAACCATGAGGAGGAAATTAGTGCTCTGAGGGTCCGGTAGTAGCCAGGTCAGTGTGGAGATTCTGCCCAGGCATTGAGCTAGCCAAGATTCTGAATGACTTGAGAAGACAAATATGAGGTCAGAGCTGAGAAGAACTGGCAGAGATCAAGGCCCACTTTGAAGCCCAGCTGGCACAGACTAGGATGGCGATCAGCAACATGGAAGCCCAACTGGGCGACGCACATGCTGATACCGAGTGGCAGACCACCACATTTTTAAGGGAGCCATGATTGAAAGAAAAGAGCAGGTGGGGATGTCTATTATTTCTTCACTTTTCATATCTTCCTAACCAAAATTGAAGAGTCTTGAATGTTTGGATACACGCAACATACTCTTGGTTCCCCATCCCAGCTTGTTCCCCAAACATAAAGTGTTCACCAGTGACCCACATAATGACATAGTTATTGGCTTAACCTACTGCTTACCTCTGTCAGGAATGGGTAGAAAGATAGATCAATCCATGGGTTTCTGATGAACTTTTCTGCATTTTCCTTTCATTCTCTTTGACTCTTCTGCAACTAAAGTTTTGTAAAATTTACATTAATGCTAATGATTATGCCACATTACAAATCCCATCCACTGCATCTGGTATGCAATCAATCTGGCTCTGTGGGTATTTGTAAACTCACCTCAGCCTTCCTTTACTTCATGTAAACATGGGCTTCTTTAAATTCTCCTTTACCAGTAGTCACATCATATTGCTACCCTTATCAATGAATGAGTTAAATAAAAATCTTTGATGACATTTTATTTTACCTTAGTATGAGAGTCTTGATTATATCTTCTTCTAAAAATTATCCTTAAATAACTTGGTAGTTGGTTTGTGCCATAAAAAATCTTCTTTCCACCAGGAAGGGCTAGGTAAGGACTCTGATATCAGAGAAAAAATAATAAAAAGCAATATTAGAGATTTATTTGTAGCTCTGATCTTATTTTCTACAACTTCTAGGTATAGTTTAAACTGCACTCAGAGCCACCTTTTCCTAACAATATCTAACCTCTAAATAAAGTATTTTACAGTTTATAAAATGTTTTTGGCTATTTGAATTGCACACCAGTACCCAAAATAATAAGTTGAACAAGGACTATTATAACTTCTACTTTGCAGACGAGGAACTGAGGAGGGCATGTATCCTGCCTGATATCACCTGAAAAACATGTCTTGTGGGACAAGTTCCCAGCTCTTTCCAATAGACCACCGTGTCAGCTACCACCCTCTACATCCCTGGTCTGTATTTAACCATGAATCAAAGTTAACTCAATTAATTTAGATGATCTTAGCTCTGAGAATACTTTATTTGAATATGCCCATAATGTGCAAATTGATATTCAGTCATGGTTAATTGTCATACTAAGCACATTACTCAACTGATTTATAAAATTGCTACCAGGGTAATTTATGCTAATATTCATTTTGTGAAGTAAGGAAAGAAACTGACTCACACTTATTAACTACTTGCAATTTGACTGATCTTTTTAGTTTTTTTAATATATTATCTCAGAATAACTTTGTTAAGTAACTTCCATGTCCTCATTGTACTATTATAATAATGTAAATCTATTTGTTGACCTCTCACATATTATCTGGTATGATCAGATAATATAATCTGTAATCCTATTATGTTGGTTGTATAAGTGAAATATAAATCACAGGAGCCTTGAGAAATGTCCCCATGGTCATACAGTTAGGATTTGAACATGAGTCCAAAGCTCATATTCTTAACAAGTCTGCAGTGGTTCAGAGGAGTCAAGATTATTGTTTGGTGAGTTAATAGGAGAGTGTCCATTCTACATGAGGCTTTATACTCAGAATTATGAAGAGTAATTGGGGCCTCTGTCCTGGGTTTCCTGGAGGTTATAGAGATGTGGGGTTAAAGAAACAGATGAATATTGGAAGAACAGGGACAAGAAGAAACATGACCTTGGTCTAGAAGTAACAGGGGAATTTCTTTTCCAGAGAACTAGAGGGCCTGAGACATGAGATCAATAGGGCAAACTTCCTGTTTTCTCCAGTCTTGTCAAAACATGGAGAGGTTAGGGATCATAACAACTGAAAAACAACACAGAGAGCTTTGATGTTCTCTTTGGAGCTGTGTCAGGTACAAGGCTCAGTGCTTAAGCCTGCTAGTTAGGTCAACAGGCACCAGAGAGAACACAGAACTCCTTTGCTCCTTTGCAGCTCTGGACAATGAACTTGCAATTGGCAAGGTCCAGACAGGAGGAATTGAAGTTGCTTCGGTGAAGAGAAGTCAGAGAATCCCTAACTAATGTATATGTGGTGCAACTTCCCAGATAAAGAGATGCCAATTCAGGGACTTGCAAAAAAAACAACTTTGGCAAATTGTGAGGAACTGGACCTCATGTAACATTAGACTGGTTGTCAAAAATAGAAGAATCTGGAGGCCTTGGAGCCAGGGCAGTATTCTGTAAGGTATGGTTGGAAAGAAAAGGTGTGAGTTTGGGGAAGAGAGTGACCTGATCACTGGGAGTCATCTGGATGCACTAAGGACAAATTACAGAATGTATCCCGCCTGGGAAGTGAGGCGAATGCACAATACACAAAGGGTTTGGATTTCAGTAATTCTTTAATAAAGACAGAACTTTAAAGAAGTGGTGCACCTCTGGCAGGAGAAATTAGAGTTTCAAGTAGAAGGTTAAAGTTTTCTGTCTGAAAAGATCTGAGAGTCTAGGATTCTGTGCTTTTATTTTAGAAAGCCACTCCCAGATTGGGGCTTTCTAGATGAACGTAGATGAACATAGGTGCATTTATTTCCTTAGGTCACAACATATTGTAATCTAAACATAATACAGAGAATATCACAAGGAAAATACATTTGGAGTATGGGTTGACATCCCCTCTCCATATAGTCTAAACTTTTCCTTTGTGTAAATCAAATATATAAATCCTTCCATCCCAGCTTCAATTTTTCCTTCCTCTGCCAAACCATGGAAAGGCTTGGTTTTGCAGTGAGTTTTTCAAAAGTTGAAGAAGGAGAGAAAGTTTCCTTTTATCATTGTTCTGGGCTTCTCTTTTCAGAAGGGCACTGGGGACAGCTTTGAATATGGATAACTTATCCTTTTGACCCTTGCTCCTCTTCTGGCAATGTCGGGGTGCCCGGGACCCCATCCTCTATTTAGCCTGCAAGATGGCGATTGGCAATGTGCCAGCACGGCCACGCTGCACTCCTTAAGTTGCTTATCTCTGCTAGCACGGCCATGTTACATTCCTTTAGTCACTTATCTCTGAGTAAGCAGCCATCACTGGCTGTTAAAGATGCATGTCCTGCGCGTGATCAACGTATGCTCTCTATCTATAACACTGTATGTCCATGCGCTGGCCGCATGGACAGTACTCTGATTGGTTGCTTTCCCCTATATAACCTGTAGCTATCTCCCCTGAGGGGGAGAACAAAGAAAAACTTAACGAGATGGCCATGCTGTAAATAAAGCTTTTAATCAGCCTACGTGTCGCGTCTCTCTGCGGGCAGGGATTCGTGATATGGCAATGGGATATTTTTTTGTTTGCAAATTTCATCCTTGCCCATCCATGGTATAATTTAGCAGCGGATGAAAAAGATTTCTTTTTTCTCCAGTAGCTGACTGGATTAGATTCCTTTGTTTATAAATACAGGTTTTTAAGCTTTGTGAAGGAAACTGTTTTCAGCTTTTGTTTTTCTGTGGAATTAAGTATATCTCCACTATTCCGGTCAAGTTTATATAAATAAGTGGGACTGGAGGGTATTTTTTTTTCTTCCTTAAAAACAAAGCAAAATGTAGCATTTTTCTTCTCTTTCAAGAATGGGCATGTGGACATATGTATTCTGAGACCTCAAATAAATTGCTTCCTAATAAAGCATGTGCCATGTCCAGAGATGGACCTGGAACACTCATTCACTTCCTCAGTTTTTCTGAAACCTTTAACAATAGTTTAATTAATGCATCCTTTATTGTAATTGCCAGAGATTGGAGATCTTCCCTTTTTTTTTTTAATTGCAGTCACTGACTCCCAAGAAGCAGAGAAATAATAAGGAGCACACAAACTACACTAAAGACAAAGTTTTCCATCAATGTCATTTAATTCCATAAATTTTTATTATCCAGCAAAAATTTGAATGTTGACTGTCTTATACTCTGTCTAGATAGGAGAAAAGAGGGTATAGTCATCTGTTAGTATCCATGGGAAATTGGATCCAGGGATTTCCCCACCCTGGGTACTAAATCTTGAGATGTGTAATCCCTCAAGTAAAATGCTGGAGTATTTGCACATAACCTATACACATCTTCCTGTATACTTTAAATCATCTCTAGATTACTTATAATACCTAATACAATGTAAATGCTACGTAAATAGCTGTCATACTATGTCATTTAGGAAATAATGATTAAAAAGTTGATTCGTTTTATTAGTCAGGATTCTCCAGAGGAAAAGAACCAAAAGGAGATATGATTATAAAAAGGGGATTTAATAGATTGGCTTACACAACCAGAAGCTGGATAACCCACAATGGTCATTTGCAGGCTGGAGAGCTGGAGGAATCTGTAGCTGCACAATCCAATATACTGACGCCTCAGAAACAGAGGGATCAATGGTGCTATTCCAGTTTGAGATCAAAGACTTCTGGAAACTCCTGGAGAATCACTGGCAAGAGTCCCCTTTGAAAGAGTGAGGGAGCAAGAGTCTGATATCATCAAGTGAGCACAGCAGCAATCAAGAATCCAGTCAAGAAGAATCTAGCTTGCATCTGACACTTCTTCCTTTTTCTTCCAGCTTTTATTCCCTCCAAGCCTCTAACCTATTGAACGGTGCTGCCCACACTTAGGGAGGGTCTCCACTTCAGTTTGCTATCCCACATGCCAATCATTCCTAGACACACCCAGAAACCTCTTAATCTCTTAATCTTCAGCATCTCTTAATCCAATCAAGTTGGAAATTCAAATTAACTATTATTTATATGTTGAGTAAAGATGTAATTCTATTTTTTTTTTTTTTTTTTTTTTTAGTACAGAGGATTGAACCCAGGGGGTATAAACCACTGAGCCACATCCTGAATCCTTTTTTTTTTTTAATGCATTTTTTTTAGAGACAGGGTTTCATTGAGTTGTTTAGGGCCTTGCTAAGTTGCTGAGACTGGCTTTGAACTCAAAATCCTCCTGCCTCAGTCTCCCAAGCCACTGGGATTAGGTGTGCACCACCATGCCTGCTAAAATGCAATACTTTTAAAAATAGTTTATAAATATTTATGATATAAACATTTTAAAAATAGTTTATTTAAATAGTTTTAAATAGTTTAAATAGTTTAAAAATAGGGTTTTTTTTCCCCACAGTTGGTTGAATTCATGTATATGGAGGTCTAAATGTAAAGACAAAAGAGGGAGCAAGGAGTGCAGGAAAAGATGGGGAAGCCCAAGGCTTACAAATAGAGACTCAACAAAACCAACGCGGAATATACCCATTTTAGATATCCACACATTAAGAGAGGAGAGAACTAAAGGTTATTAAAGTGCTCCAGAGAAATGAGGGTCCATGGGATGGGGGGACATGTGTTTGCTGAGTGCTTTCCGTTCTTCACATACTGTCTTGAGCTCCTTACAGAGAATTGGTGCAGTCGTGCAATCACAGGTTGGATCTTGCCTGCAGCATTTTCTAATTGTGTGGCTATGGTCCAGTTACTCAACTCCTCTGAGGTTTGGTTTCCCCATCTTTGCAGATACCCACTTGGCAGAGTCACTAGGAGTTAAATGAAATAGTACAGATCAAGGGCCTTGCTCACAGCTGGGCTCAGAGTAAGTGCTCAATGGATGGTGACTAATATTATTATTAGAATGAATAATAACATTTTCAGAGGGTATATTTTCCTTGATATAAATAAGAAAATTGAAACTCAGAAAATTTAGTTTGCCCAAGCTACATAATTATTGAGTGGTAGAGCCAGATTTGAATTCAAATCTATCTGACTCAAAACCCCATCCTTATTTTACTGCATCATGGTAGAAACTACTTCACTTTAAAATGTTGCATTTGTTGAACAGACACTTTACAGAGGAAGATCTACAAGCAATCAACAGATTTAAGAAAAAATGTTCAACATCCCTAGTTATAAGAGAAATGCAAATCAAAACCACATTCAGATTTCATCTCACCCCAATTTGAATGTCTTTTATTAAGAATACAGGCAAAAACAGGTGTTGGCGAGGATGTGGGGAAAAGGGTACACTCCTACAATGCTGATGGGATTGCAAGTTGGTGCAGCCACTCTGGAAAGCAGTGTGGAGGTTCCTTAGAAAACTTGGAATGGATCCACCATTTGACCCAGCTATCCCACTCCTTGGCCTTTACCCAAAGGACTTAAAATCAGATTACTACAGTGATGCAGCCACATCAATGTTCATAGCTGCTCAATTTACAATAGCTAGAGTGTGGAACCAACCTAGATGCCCTTCAATAGATGAATGGCTAAAGAAACTGTGGTATATATACACAATGGAATATTACTCAGCCAAAAAGAAGAATAAAATTATGGCATTTGTAGGTAAATGGATGATGGTGGAGATTGTCATGCTAAGTGAGAATAGCCAATCCCAAAAATCCAAAGGCCAAATGGTCTCTCTGATAAGTGAATGATGATGCATAATGTGGGGTGGAATGATGGCAAGAATGGAGAAACGATAGAGAGCATAGAGGGAAGGGAGAGGTGGGGTTGAGGTTGGGGAGTAAGAATAATAACAGTATGTGTGGTAGACATCATTGCCCTGTGTACATGTATGAATGCACAGATGGGGTGACTCTACTTTGTGTACAACCAGAAAAACAATTGCTGTACTCCATTTGTGTTCAATGAATCAAAAAATTAAATTAAAAAAAAAGTTGCATTTGTGTCTGTGTGTATTTGTATGTTCTGTGTGTTTGTGGCGGGGCCATGGTAATGTCCCTCTTTCTAACTTTCAGAATTTCTTTGATGTGTTCAGATCTTGTTATGTAAATTAAATTATCTTAAATTCAATGCATCATTTTAGATATTTCTTAAACTCTTCTTCCTATGTATTAATGTTGAAAGTTTCTGTTTCATAGCCCTGTGTAGTAAGCTTCTGGTCACCTTTTATAGATGTTTTTGAGTTTTTGGATACTGCTGAAAAACTTTATCTTGCTTTTCTGTAACCATAGGTGAGAAGTGTATACCCTTCAGAGAAGATAAAATCAAGCAAACACACCTACAAAAAAACTCACTTTAGAGGTTTTTCTGATATCACACATTTTAAAAGGAAGAGTTAATTGCATTTAAGAAGTTGTATTCCATCCCCTGGGCTAGAAGTCATTTCCCCATCCATCTCTAAATGTCAGCTGGGTCCTCACAACATTAGTTTTTCTTTTTCTTATGCCTCCTAATAAAACCAGACCATCCTTCCCAGGAACTTACATTAAACTCATGTGCTTATGATACTCACCTATTAAACTCGAATAAGCTTGAAGCAGAACTTCTGTCTTTGAATCACCAGGGTTGGTCACAGTCAGGTATTAATAGTTAATTGAAAAAGTAAATTCCTTATAAGGACTTCCACAGTCTCCAATCTGTTCTTTTACCATGTTGTTCTTGTTTTTTTAATCTTTGTATGGATTCTGTATAATTTAAATCTATGTCCTCTCTCAGCAATAGGTCCTCTGCCTTTTTCGTATTTATATCCCCTTCATGCCTAAGGGTCTATGGTCTGCTCTGAGGGCCAGAGGAACACAGTATGTGCTGCATAGTTTCTGGTTTTTAAAAGCATAAATACGTCTCCTACACTCTCATATTAACTCAGCCCTAACTGTCAGAAAATCTCTTTAAAGGTTGGTTCTCTTCCTCTTTCAAACACTGAGTTCCTATTCTGGAGATGGGGCTCATCTCTGCTCCTCACACCCATGAGACTCAACTATTGCATGGTAGCTCTTCATGTTAGCTTTTCCTCGTGTGGATGTATTCCGAGGAAATACACATGCCACCTGACTGCTGAATGCTGTACTGAGATCTGACCCATCAATGAGCAAATTCTTCAGGAATATTTTCAACTGTTGCTTTTGCCCAGGCCTAAAACCTGCATTTTCCCAGCATTTCTGTACCTGATCTGTAGCAGATGAATTATGCATTTCAATGTGCATATCTCTTTTGTCCATGAATGTGTCTTGTCCTCCTATGGCAAAGTTCACCGCTAATTCTTTCATGTTGTGGCCAAAGAAACTGTGGGTACAAAGGATCTGATGTGTTATTGTGTGTCAGTCCTTTAGGTTTAGGCTTGGTTGAATCCAAAGCATGGCTGTCTGCCATTTATCTGGCATTCTTCATCAGTGAAGGGAGTGCAAAGCAGTGAGGGTGGTCTTGCTGAGTCAAGTACCAGAACCCCTTTCTCACTGACTTAGATCTCTAAAGAAAGGAAGAAGGGTTTCCTGTTATAGGTGGACATTTCTAGCATCCTTTGACCTGCACTTCAGCAGAGTGAAAAAGAAAGATGAGGAGAGAAGCAGAAAGAACCTTCATACAAGGGAACTGCTAAGGGATGGCTCAGGCCTCCATAGTCAACAAGTCCTATGAGCAGCTACCACCACCAAGGAGTTTTCTGGATGGCCACTGTTTCGTTATAGTAGATTCCATAAAACTGAGAAAGTTGTAAAAGTGAGATGAGAGAGAAGAGGCAGGGAAAAAACATAGGCAGAGGCCCAGGAGAGCAGCAAGGGAGCCAGCAGCATAGTGCACAGCACAGACCTCTGTGGGGAGGCCTCCTGAGGTGGAGGTCTGGGGCCTTTAGGAGGGTGGTGGGCTCATTCACAATTGCTTTCAAATTGTTTCCTGGTTCTTTGAAATATTACTCTCTACAGGGTCCAGGCCTGGCTAATACATCAGAATGTGCATGTGATGCAAAGAAGCATCAGTACATACTTACTGCCCCAATTTCCTCAAGGTTTGTCAAGTAACATATTCATGGGCAGTGTAGTTAAATGCAATATCTGCTGGAGATTGTCATTCTGCCAGGTAGGCATAAAGAGTAAAATGATGTGGAAATGACTTTTTTATTTAACATGTACCCATGTCTGTGGATTTTTTCAGATGAGGAAACTGAGGTGAAATTTCTTAATCAGTTCCTCCCTCCCTCTGTCACACACACGCACACACACAAACCCTAGGAAACAATTCTGAGCCACTATGTGGATTATATGTGTCCATAAACATAAACATATATACACAGAATTTCTTTTCCTTATTTTTACAGGTGCACTTCTGGTTTGGAGTGTAATATGATAACCAAAACAATGGTCTTTCACAACTGAGCTGCTTCCAGAACGCAGTATGGCATTTATATTCACTAATGCAGATTTATACTTACATATCGCCTTAGTCTGTTCTGTGTTGCTGTAACAGAATACCACAGACGGGCAATTTGTAAAGAGAATAAATTTGTTTCTTACAGTTCTGGAGGCTCAGAAGTTCAGAGTCAAGGGCCTAGATGTGGAAAGGGGCTTCTTGCTGCATCATCCCATGGTGAAAGGTAGAAGGTAAGAGAATATGCACATGAGGGAAAGAAGGGAATGAGGTCGAACTTTTCTGTTTGTCAGGAATCCAGTCCTGAGATAACTAACATAACCTGGGCGAGAAGCCTTGATTCATTCATAAGGTCAGAGGCTGGTCTGATCAGCTCTTCAAGATCCCATGCTCAATACTGTTGCCTAGGGAATTAAGTTTCCAGAACATGAATGTTGGGGGACACATTCAAACCTAGCACACATTTAAATAAACAATAGCCATACAGTAGTAAAAAAAAACGTTTGCAGAATAGTATAAGTGATTGCCTGTTTCCCAACCAACTTTGTATAATCTTAACATTTACCCATATATTTTTTTCCAAAAATTTTTAAAGGGGAAAAAATTCATTAAGACACAACTCCTAATTTTGAAAATTGGTAATTAAAAATACATAATTAAAAGTGATTTCTTCCTTCTCTGTGTGAACTTTTCAGGATGATCAAATTGCCTTTGTAGATGAAGGGAAATTCTTCTTTTTAAATAAAAAATTCAATTTAAGTGGAAAAAATAACGGGATTTAAAAATCACTATTTTATAACTTTGAATGAAATAATCCAGGCAATGATCATTGATGATTGACACTAATAAATGAAAGATTGTTGGGGAACTTTACAGTGGGGAGATTAGGCTGATGTCATCCAAAACCATTTTCATCCACTGATCATGGCTGCACAGAGTGCCTCCTGAGGTGTGCGATCAGAGTATTCAGCATAACCAGGAGAGTTTTTCTTGCCAAAAAATTCAGAATCTGAATTTGACCCAATATCACACACATTCTTTGTGTGGGACACGCAAGAAGCAAGTTAAGTGACACTAGAAAGAAGCAAATAAATGCAGAATGAGGGACAGTGTCAGGGCAACTAATAAAACTTTGATAACTAGGAAAAGATGAAAAATTTCAATCCGAGGTTGGGTGTGGAGGGTTCAGGGAAGGAGACCCTGCTCTCCTTTTAAAGCAACTTAAGACATTAAAACAAAGCATAAGATGTAGTCTGTGTTTGAATCCTGATTTGTATATGCCTAGTTTTACAATATATTTTGAGTCAATTGTGGAAATTTAATATTTTACATGATACCAAAATATTGATAATTTTGCTAGATTTTGCAAAATTATTATGATTATACAAGAAAATATCCATTTTTAGAGATGACTTCTGAATCAAAACTTTTGCTTTAAAACCATTAAAAAGCAACAATAACAATAAAACATCACAGGTATATTTGAGGTCTGTGAATAAACCCCTAATCTCATTTCCAAATTTCTTCCTCAAAAGTATTTATTATCTGAACTTGATGTTCACTATTTTCAACCATGCTTGTTTCTTTTACTTTATGTCTATGGATCCATAAATGATGCATAGTATTAGTTTCATATCTTTAAGTCTTCTAATAATGGTACGCTATAGCTCTTATCACTGCCTTGCTTGTTTTTAATATAGCATCACCTTTTTGAGATTTATTCATTTGGATATATGGACGGATCCAGACACGAGTTTCACTGCTCAACTTTTTTTCCATCATAAAAATATTCTACAGTTTCTTTACTGATTCAACTGTTGGTTGACATTGAGATTGCTTTCAATTTGTCATTGTACAGGCAGTATTGCCATAAACCTCTTTATGTATTCCTTTGCTTACATTTGCCAGAATCCTCCTAGGAATGGATTTGTTGGACTGAAAGTACGTGCATTTTTACTTTTGAGAGAAATCAGTTATAATATGCACAAAGTATTATGTATATGTGGGGAAAGTTATACAAATTGTGTTTGACCCAAGAATTTCAAGGTAACCGATCAGGTAACCCCATCCACCACGAAGAAAAAAAAGAGAGGCATTTTAAACAGGTTCTGATGCAGCCTTCACTCCTCAAAGTTCCAACACTTTTCTGATCTCTGTAGTAAGAAACAGGGAAAGAAATTGCCAGAACTTAGACATAGGTGCTCTTAACAGCTTTATTGAGGCATGAATGACAGATAATTACATTTCATATTTAAAGAGAAAAAAATTGGTAATTTTTCACAACTTACACACCTGTGACACAATGATCACAATCAAGATCGTGAACACCTCCATCCCCCCAAAATCTTCCTCATGCCTGTTTAAAAGCCCTTCCACTCCTGTGCACAGGCAGCCACAGGTCTGCTTCCTGACACTACAGATAGTTTGCAATTTATTGAAAGTGGAATCATAGGGTATGTATTTTTTTGTCTTTAATCTTTAATTCAGTAAACTTTTTTTCTGAAATTCATCTGTGCTGTTCAGTATATCAGCAGATCATTCAATTTATTGTTGAGTAGTGCTCACTTGTGTGGATATACCAGTTTCTCTATTCATCTGCTAATGGACATTCAGGTTGTTTGAATTGGACAAATAGGAATAAAGCTGTTACGAATAGTCGTGTGCAAGCCCTTGTATGGTACACATGCACACAGGTATTCCTTTCTCTTGATCGAACATCTTGGAGTGGAATGGCTAGATCACCCTGCAGTGTATGTCTAAAACTTCTAGCAGGATCTCCAAAGTGGTTGTACTGTTTTATATTCTCATCCAGAGTGCATAAGATGAATTCTATTCTTCTTTTCAACAATATTTGGTGCAGTTTGTCTTTTGTAAATTGGCCATTCTAATAGTGGTGTAGTGGAATATCATTGTGGTTTTAATTTAATTTTCATGTACCTCATGATTAATGATGTTCATCTTTTCATGTGTTTATAGTCTGAGCAGTATATCTTCTCTGGTGAAGAATCTGTTCAATTTTTTTCCCATTTTGTTTTTATTTATTTATTTTTTTTTTCTTTTTTATTGAACACAAATGGAGTACAGCTATTGTTTCACTGGTTGTACACAAAGTAGAGTCACACCATCTGTGCGTTCATGCATGTACACAGGGCAATGGTATATGTCACACATTCTGTTATTAATTTTACCCCCCATTTTGTTTTTAGATTGTTTATTTTTTTATTAATGGGTTTTGAGAGTATTTTATAATATTCTGAATTCAAGTCTTTTATAAAATTTTTGTTTGACACATATTTTCTCCCAATCTGTAGCTGTCTCTTCATTTTCTTAATACAATCTTTTGAAGAGGTACTATTTGTCAGTTTGTTCTCTTAGGCATCGTACTTTTGACATCCTATCTAAGAAATCTTTACCTAACTGAAGACCACAAAGATTTTATGTTTTCTTCTAGAATTATGATAGATACGTAGGGTACTAATGATTTTAGAGTTAATTTTTGTTCTTGGTATAGGGTTTGGATTGAAGTTATTATTATTATTTTTTTACTATAGCTAACTAATTATTCTTATACCATTTATTGAAGATACTATCCTTTCCTGCTGAATTATCTTTGTTGAAAATTAGTTTTCTGCCTATATGGGAGTTCATCTCTGAATGTCATTCCACTCCATTGATCTGTTCATTTATCTTTACAACATAATTACACTTTCTTGATTACTGTAGCCTTGTAATAAGGTAGTGTGAGCTTGAAATTAGGCAGTGTGAGCAAATGCTTCCCACGACTTCCCAGAAATATGGAATCTCAGCATACTTCCCATCGTATGAATGTGCAGTTCCATCTTGATGCACAAGGGTAAGTGGAGACATGGAGGTAATCTGCTGTAACCAGAGAAACTTTCAAAGGGCCTGGGAACAGCCTTCTGTCTTTATGCTGACCAATTTCTCCCCTGGCTATCATTGAATAGCAGTTCATACTGGTTAAATTCTTATTGTCTATGAATAGCTGACATTCACCTTTCAGTCAATATAGTCTTTCTTCATTACATTTCAACTTTCTAGTTGCAATGGTTTTCCGGGATGCCATCCTGAGATTAGCCTAAATCATTCTCTTGGCCTTGTATATTCTCAAATTTCTGTCCATGTGTTTCTAGATTATCCTTGAGATTCCTTAGCTTAGAGATAATAGCCACTCATTGAGAAAGTTCTTAATTCAGTCTTAAAGCTCCATGAATGTCAACATGTCACTCCCAGATCTGAACACAACATGATGTTAGAATTTCTATCCAGCCCTGAGAACCAATAACCTGTGTTTTAGATGTTCTACAAAGTGAGACAACTTTCATGGTCTTTAGAGATGTTGGTTCCTGCACTAACATCTCACATCCTCTCTTGAGAGCACAACAGTGAAAAGTGGAGCATCATTCATTACTCATCGATCACTTTTGAGCAACTACTATGGAACACACACTTAGGTAGTACCATAGGGATGAAGAAACAGATAAGACACCGCTTCTGTCCTCAGGATGCTTCAAGTCTGACATATTCTGCACCTTTAGAAACCAAGGCCAATTAATAAAGATCAATATAATCCAAGTTTCAGAGCCCAGATCTACAATTTCACCTCAGATAAGATTGTCACCATCACTAGAAAAGAGTGGGAGGCACTTAACAAATTAAAATCAGGCACAAATAAGATACTTCATGAGTTTAATCAGGCACAATTCAAGAATAGTGGGACTTGGTTGACAAAAGCAAGGTCTGAGAAGGGACAAAGCATCCAGAAATGACCAGATGCCAGACAGAATAACCTTCAAAAGGGTCACCAGCGTCAGTGAACATTCATGAGAAAAGAATGGAGAAAGAAAGGGGGTAAATGTTGAAGAGTAGCCTTACTCTTGACAGGAAACATGTATGTGCAAGCGAGAGTGGGTTAAAGTAAATTTGAGCTTCAAGGACAAAAAGTCCTGAATCGAAGTTCAGGGTATTACCTTTCCTACTCTGAGGGGGTCACTGAAGCACCAAAAGTCCAGACACATTCCACGGAAAGGACATGAATCAATGTGAGGTCCCTTGTTTTCTGTGATAAATGCTGCAACATATCATTAAGCAGCACTCCACCAAGGGCAGAGACACAAGGTGTTTGGCCAGTGAATCAATTCTTGTGCAGCTATTTTACAATGAAGGTGCGTCACAAGAGTAAGGTTGAACAACAGAAGAAGTAGCCTCTGGTCTTAGACTGGGGAAGGGTAAAATACTGTGGTCCCTTCTCCAGGGGTGGAAGTTCTCCTTTACTGGGCTTTAGTTAAGTGTCCTGAGATGTTAGGAGATGGTATCAGGTTTTCATGAATACAAAGTCTTGGAAATTTAGCTGCAGCTTGGAAAAAGTGTCTAAGGCACAGAGCAAAGAGAGTATAGGGACTAAACACAGTGGGGAATTCAGGAATTTTCCAGGTACCCAATAATCTGGCTCTATTTCATCTATTAAATTAGCATCAGGAAACCCCAGAACAACTTGAGGATTGGAAAGCTGGAGATTTGGAGCAACTGCTACCAGTCTTCCACCAGTTGGTTTCTTAGGCAGAATATCCAGTGTTTTCTGTTAGGGATCTTCTCTACCTCCACTCCATTCCCAGTGTATAACCTCCAAGTGAGGATAACTGACCAGATGTGGTTCTGATTCATTTGCATTTAACTCACCAAAATATTATTTAGTCAAAGCCATTCTCAGTCCAGGGAGTCTTTTATGAGCAGACAGTATAAGCTCGGCATGAACCTATTGTTGTGATTGTGGAGTTTTTCCTTTCCTTGAACTGAGGAGCTGCCAGGCCTACGCCAACTCTAAACCAAAGCTGACTGGAGGAGTTCCTTTGTCATTTATTTGTTGGATTGCTCCTCTAATTCTGGAATCTGGTCAGTTCCAGGACATTCCCTAGCTGGCGAAAAATATTCCATGAGTTGCTTTTATGGACATCATTCTGGTCCAGTCAACAAATGGAATCTATAAACTCTCCCTGGAAATATTACCTCAAGTCCAACATTTCCTTTTCAATTTTGCTGCTGCCACTTTTGACCAGGCCAGTGTTATTTACAACCTATATAATTCCACAACTTTCTGACATATCCAAATCCTCATGCTGCCCAGAGAGCTCCCTGAACTCTTGCTCTGCTCACATCCTTCTCTTGCTCATGACCTACACTGGCTCTTCTGAAGTGGGAACGTACATAGACTTGAGGGATGCATACTCCCAGCGACTAAGAAAAACACAGGATAAATATAGAATCCCAAAAGCATCAAGGTTACTAAAAATTCGAGGAAAATGTTGTTATTTTATGTTTTAAAACCCACAAAAATATGGAGTAGAACCCAAAGTTGTCATATATTTGGATATGTAATATGAAACCTCAGGGAGGTTTCAAGCTAGTAGTACACTACTTGGGACTAAATCCACAGGGCCTCAAGAATGACACACCCATTGCCTTCTGTGATCTTTGGACAAGGTCTAGAGTAGAGCACCCCAGTCCTCGGTTTGTCTATTGAGCCCCATCACACTCCATCTCCCAGGCATGTCCAATCTCTCCCCTTCTGTTCACTCCATGCACCTCGTGCTCTCTGGATAGAGGGACAATTCACATTCTCACAGCATTGACACATTCTCACCCTAGATGTTGCTCATAACCAGAATGCCTTCAAATTTTCCTCCCTTTGCCTTACCCAAATCCAGATCTTGTATTGCCAGATCCATTTTCTTTCAATTATAAACACACTCTTTGTATGTTTCACAGTTCTAGTCATGGTATTTGGATTTTAAGGAATATTAATTGAGAAATGTGTGATTGAACACTGTTACTGAACTCCTGAGGTTTGCAGAAAGGAACAGAACATTTTTCTGCTCTTAGGAAGTAGGCAACAGGAAGAAGATAGTGCTAAGTGGAGACGCCAAGGAATTTTTCTGTTTTTACTTCAACTTTAACAGGTGCCACACCTGTTTCTAGAATGAGGAGACAAAGGTTGGGATGAGGTTTGGAGTTCATAGGATGAAACTTTTTCTAGATGGGGTTCCTAATACAAAAACTGGGCAGATGAATGAAATGAGTTGCCAACTGGCCCCCTGCAAAGTGTTATTTCTCTACACACATACACACACACACACACACACATACACACACACAAACACACACACACACATATTGTAATTCAGGAATTGTCAAATGAATATCTTGAATTGCTGATTTCCTTGAGAAATCCAGACTGATGGGGCACTGTAAGCTGTGCCGTGGCCTGCCTCGACGGTCATCTTTAGAAGGGCATGGATGCCATCTCACCAAGGTCCCCACTGCTCCTTTTTTCCAAAAACACAGTGTACTCCCTTTTGAACATTTCAGCTCACTATCCTGCTACAGAGAATGAACAGAAATAATTGCACATCCCTGTTTAGACTCCATAGGTAAACATTCTGAGGAGATGCCAGGAGAATGAAGTGATTGGTTAGAGACAGGGAAGAGCATAGGTAAATGCCCATTTGGAAGAGATGTGCTTGGAGGTCCACTCGGAGCTGAGACATTCAGCCTGTTTATTTCAGGCTTCTCTCTTCAAAAAGCATCACAGCTATAAACACATCCAGTATTATCCAAGGAATAGTGCTCAGACTTCAAACCACAGCTTGGGACTTACACTTCCAGTTTTCCCCTGGCCACATCGCTGGTACCCAGCCTTTGTTCTCATGAAACCCCTGTCTTGACTCTTATTGTGATTTGCCTAGTCATGTGATATCTTTTTCTGCCTCTGAGCTGCTCAGATATTTAGACATTTAGCTCAATTTATTTCAAGGACTGTTAGAAAAGTTCATCCAAGATCAAATCTCTTCTTTCTCTTTTCAATAGTCTCTAATACAGAAGGGGGACCAAAGGCAGGCATTTCCCTTCCCTGGACTCTGGAACGGGGGCATGTTCTTGCCTCCCTCACCCACCTTCAGCTCTGGTGAGGCCTCTGGAAAGGGAACTGCTTTGTCCCCAAGCGTCTCATTTCACTTGTAACAATGGGGAGACAGGTAGTGGCTGATAGAGCTCCCCCAAGGAATTCTTTTGCTATTAGGCCAGGCCCAAGCCATTCATGATCAGACCATTCCCAGGGTCTCCTTTTTCAGGAGACTTTGATTAGCAAGGGGTGTTCAGAGCAGGAAGAGCCCTCTTCTGGCTGGACCTCTTCAGAGATAAGTAACTGCCATCTGAGGAAGCTGGGTGGATGGGTGAAGAACTACAGATGGGATTGCTAACTGAGTGGCATTGCTTTTAGGTTTCTGTCCATAGTAAAACCAAAGAAGGAGATCCCTTCACTGTCTTCAAAGATGGCAAGCAGAATTCCATCACATTTTACTATTCTGAATTGTTTCCACAATCTCTTCTTCTCAATACTCCCACCCCACCCATTGCTAAACCATCCTGGAATTTCAGGATTGAAATATGCATTAAAGCCTTTGGTCTAGCAACTCTCCTCATTTTAATATATGAAGACAATCATGCAAAAAGGTGCAGCAGCTTTCTCAAGGCCACACGCTAGAAAGCATCAGGCCAAGGATGCAAACTGGGCACTTCTAACTTCCTTCTCCTTTTCATAATTCCAGTGGTTCCCAAACTTTGAAAATGAGACTATGATTTTTACTATTCTTGGCACATCTGCAAACACCTGTGCTACTTCTTAATACTTTTTCTTTAGCCAGGTTCATTTCTCATTCAATATAGTTATTTTTTTAAAGGAAACCATATCACCAATGCCAATGGAAAAGCAGCATCACTTGACTTAAATATTGGAGACTAAATGGCAAAGGTAGCCAGTGGAAAACTATGTTATGAAACTAGCTACATATTGATCAACTGAGGACTCTCACTCCAAGATCTATTCTCCTCTAATTAAAATGGGAAGTAAGGGTTTCAAAAGTTTAACAAGATCCTAGCATCCAACAGTTGTTCTCCTGGTTGGGAATTGAAATGAGCAGAGCCCTCCTGAAAGCAGTCAGTGCCTCTCCACACACAGCCTGGGTTTCTCCCAACACCCATGGTGTCTGCTCCTCACTTTGGAATCACTGGTGTAGATGACACTGCCTTTCGGATGGATGTGGACCCTGGCCTTGCCATATTCCCTTCTCAAGGGTCAGGTTCTGTAGATGTTAACAGTAGACAAGGTATACTTTATGCAACTAAAAACAAACAAACAAACAAACAAACAAACAAACAAACAAGCAGATAGTGGTTCCTGGGGAGAAACAGAGCTTTTAATGTCAATTTTCCTGTCTTCTGGTAGAATTTCTTGCAACTTTTTGGTCGAGGATATCCTGGTGAGGGAAGTAGGACAGTAGAAAGGGAAAAAGAAAATCCTGGGGTCTGAGATATACATAGCTAAGCTAATTTCTGTGTCCTGAATATCCTTTCCTTTCCCTTGATGATGTACGTCCCTCACATCACAGTGTGACACACATCACTCTCTGTGAGTGACGACAAGATTGAGAAGGATTTCCTTCTCTGTGGGAATATCAAACAGACTCTGTGCATGATTTGAAACTCGTCTCCAGGTTAAAGCAAGACCATTGCAAGCAACAGCCTTGACTTGTCCCTCTTTTTACCACCTTTCCTACCTTAGGATTATCACCACAAGGAACAGCAAACTGTTCTTAGTCACCTGCCACTGTGCTAAGTGTGGGGTCACAGAAATAAGCCATGCATCACATCTGACACTTAGGGAAGTTTTGTGAAGTTGAAACAGGGTTCATTTGTAGAAAAAGATAACAAGGGCATCCATGAGGCATACATGCTGATGGCGTGGGGGGTTCCTATGAAACTTCTAGAAGTCTAGAGGAGATAGTGACACTGGGGTTTGATGTAGCAGGGGAAGATTGTGGAGGACATCGGATTTTTGCAAGATTTCCTTCTCCCTGTTTTCCTCTGGTCTTCCTCCTTCCCTCTTGCTCTCTTCCAGTATGGGTGCAGAGTTTGCAGTGGCGAAGGACTTGGGGGCTTGGCTCTCACCCCTGGATGTGGGCTGAACAAGCATCCCGGAAGCCTGCAGTGGTGGGAGGCTAACCAGGTGGAGAGCACCCACGCTGCTGCCCATGAGGTTCTCGAAGACAGATTTACCACTTGCCAAATTCTCCTTGTAGCCCACTCTCCCCCTGTGGCCCCACACAGCAGTTCCTGAACACTGGTGGGGGGAAGTGAGGTCTCAGAAATGGCAGGTGAAGCAGCTTTGAACATAAATTTCTCTGTGGATGTGTAAGGACTCTGTAGCACTGCCCCAGGCAGATCTTGCTCTGGAAGTTTCTGTCCACCTACAGCAAACCCCTCAGGTTGAGGCAGGAGATAAGCTGGCAGATTGATATCTATTTCTCCTCTGTGACTCCTTCTCAGTCTCCATGGTTGTCTTGGAGTGTTAAGAGGAACACTCCAAGCCTGCAGGACCTTGGTCTTGGGACAGCCCCAGGCTTTAGGCAAGGAAACAGGTGCTTTTCAAAGAAGGAAAAAAAATGCTGAAGGAAAACTTTGGTTCAAGTGGTAGGTACTGTGAGCTAAAATCCAAGGAGTCAGGGTTACTCTCAGCCAGCCGCAGGAAGGAAGGATGAGCAAGAGGGAATTAGACCGGGATGTAGAAAATATCGTGATGGTTTCCACCCTCTCAGAACTCGGTTGGCCTGCAGAGTTGAGTAGAGAGAGGAAAGGGCTGGGTCCAGTGTGACATGGCCCAAGATGACAAAGAAAATTAATGGTGAAAAAATCAAACTTTGAACATAGATCTTCTTGTTCTAAATGCAATTTGTTCAAATGCCTTTGGCAATTTGTGCTCAGGGGTGCGGTGGTAGAGAGCTTGGTCAGACTGAAATAACAGGGAATATTTCAGAGTGATAACAGAAGGGCCAGAAAGAGCCACCCCTTACTGTCTGTGGTTGTGTATGTCATGGGTTCTGCTTGCGACATGGCTGTTTTGCCCTGTTGTCCTGTGCCCCCACTGAAGGTGGCTTTCTGTCCTGACACTGTGAGGACAGCCCATATAGCTGGGGCTCCCAGTCCTCCTGCCAGGGGCCCTGGTGGGACATGCAGAGCCCATTACATAAATCAGCATTCCTTGCTCTGCTCTAGAGATCTGGAGGACCAGAGGGGACAGTCAAATATAGCATTTGATACTCAGTAAGACTTAAAGAAATTTACCAAACTAGGATGATGAAATTAATGTAATTTGCTTTTGGTGAGATAAGAATCTGGGTCAGGCATCTAGAACCATCCAACCCCAACCTCTAACCCTCCATAGCACCTGTAAATCAATAGTGAACTTGCTCACACTGATGCTCTTGAGTGTGGCGTTAGTCGTTTGTGGAGTAATTTTTTTAAAAAAAGCAACTTGCTTTTAACCTCAGACAAGTCATTTGCCATCTTTGGATTTACTGACTTCAGCATATAATAAGAGTTGGACTAGGTGAATTGCAAAGTCTTCCCCAATTCGAGTGAAAACATCTTGTGCATCACTTCTGCAAGAGCATCCTGTTGACTGGATCCTGGCATTGCCCATCAGAACTGACCAGGTATCAGAAGTGGGCACCAATTCTGCCCTTGAAGCTCAGTTTTACATCTTCCACATTTGTTAGTTTTTATGAATATGTCTATTCCAGATTTGGAAGGAAAATAAGAGAATGAGGCAAGGGATTGGGGGAAGAGGAAGAGAAAGGGAAATGGTTGAGAGGGAAACAATAAAGCAAAGGAAGTGATGGTATTGGGGAGATAGGAAAAATGTAAAGAACTCAGAAAAAGGGTAGGCAGATAAGTGTGCTCAGGAAACACAGCATGTTAAGGATCAAGGCAGCATACACCATGTTTCTTGTGTCCCTCTGCCCTTTGGAGGTATCTAACCTCTCCACGTTTGATGGATATCAGTCCTAATCAAATAACATTAACTGGAAAACTTCTCTGTTCCCAACACAATACTCAAGGTTACCAGGGATTCACCTTGGCTCTTTGAAAGGCATAAACTCATGTGAATTTCAAAAAGAATGTAAAAACTGTGCACACAGAATTAAATATGAAAGTATATTTATTTAGATTTTAAAAAGAAATTACAACAAATTCAACACTTTAAAAAGATGATATCTACAACAACATCCCCCAATCCAGGACACTAATAATGTTATCATTAATTAACTACTTGGCCCGGGGTTTCCCTCCTACATTCTCTTCAACACCTCTTCAAATGCCAACAAAAACTATTTTTCACAGAGAGGAAAAAAAATACTTTAACCTTTTCTCTCACATGGTGGATTGAAATCTCTTTAATAGCAATGATTAGGACACACAAAACAAATGATGCCACACAGCAGAACTCTCTGTTCATAGTAATGCTGCAAGTTTGGGCCCTGAAGACAGAGGGTTTCCAATAAATTTTATTTTTGTCTGAATCTCATCAAAAAGAAATGTACGTATACTTATAGTTATGTATCCTGCAACGTTGAGTGTATTTTTTACAGGAGAGAATTTCTATTTTGACAGGGAATTGATGAGAACAGACTTCTTGGCTCTCAGCTTCACACATCGAATAATCAGAATAGTCTTTCCACAGACTAGTTTTGGCTCTTACAATTCCAACTTTGTTCCTCTTCTCACAGAATGTGTGCATATTGCAATTTGACCCCTGGTCCTACAATATCTGTTTCAGCATGAGGAGAATCACACATGGATGGGAGACATTTTCCTGGAAGCAGTTAGGAACTGGTGAAGTTAGGAACTCTTTAAATTGACAAAGTTACTCTTGGCTCTATTCTAAAATGACCATGGCTATTCCGGTGCTCTCCCATAAGTGGGCATAGAGCTAAGAGTAACTTTTCAGTACAAAAAGGCACTTGACAAATTGCAATTAATCAAGGTATCTTCCTTCTGCAGAATTTTCAAAATTGCACCACCATGATGACTGAGAGACTGAGACCTTTCCTGGCAGTGCAAGTGAAGGTCCTGGAACTTGAGGTTTCATTAGCTTCTTGGATGCTTTGCTCTGAGTAATTACAGATCTACCAGAATTGTATTCCATCCTCATATCCCAGGTCCCTCGTTAGACATTCCCTCCACCTGCAGCAGTTCCTGGCACCTGGGTGACATTCCACTTTCTCCTCCCACCATGCCTGAACAGATAGATGGCTTTGGACAAGATTCTGCTCTTCTGGAAGTCTCATTTTTGGTAGTCATTTCAATGAGTTGTACTTAGAAAACAGTGACTGAATAGGAAAATTCAGGGTTAAGTGTATCACTATTGGCTAGACTAGAATTTTGTCTTTCATTAGATATATTTTACATATTTAAATACATTTTACATATCCAACAACAGACAATTGGTTATTTATGCCAGTGTGCTTCTAGCATATTCTTCAGTATTTATTATAATTTTGTGAACATGAGTTATTGGCCTAAAAATATTTTCTTTATAAGTTAAATAAATAGAGTGTATAAAGGCATAATCTCATTTTTTTAATGAAAAAAAAATATATAGAGAGATCAACATCTCTACTATATCACTGCATAAAAAATTAAGTACAGAATAATGTCTGGAAGTTTCTATAACTTGGCCCTTGTAAGAGTAGTTGTTCTAGAGAAAAGGTAGTGAACATTTTCTTGTCCATTATTATTGTGTGTGTGTGTGTGTGTGTGTGTGTGTGTGTTTTGGAGATCACCTTGAAGCACTTTTATTAATTTTATTCCAACTATGGTAAAATTCACTGGGGTCTGGGCATTTATGAGAATAGTCTTTGTGACAGTTCCATTCATACAGTCTATTTCTTTGCATATATTGTCCATTATTTTTTGATAATAATTATGTTACTTTTGCATTGTAATAATGAAACAAAAAGAATTTTGAAAATGTGTAGTTTAAAAAACCCAACTCAGCTTTTCTTTTCCCCCTTCTCAGACAGTCACAGGTTGATAAAAGAATCCTGGGGATGGAAGATCCAGAAACAGTGACTTGAAAACAAGAAACGGGCTAAAAAGAGTGTGAGTGTGTGTGTGTGTGTGTGTGTGTGTGTGTGTGTGAGAGAGAGAGAGAGAGAGAGAGAGAAAAGCTATTCATTTGTGGGCTGTGCTAGCAGATAATCTGCATTCAATTCTAGCACCTAGTTTATCTCTGCCCCTCAGGTCATCGAAAGCCTGTTAACATATTCAGTTTCCACTTTGATTTAGTCTCTCAGCCCATTTTACAAGTGTTAGTCAGCTTTCCAGTACTATAAAGAATACCTAAGATCAACTTGGAAAGAGGCAAGGTTCATTTTGGCTCACAGTTTCACAAGTCTCAGTGCCTGGCTGCTTGGCTCTGTTGCCCACAGTGAGACGGTACATCATGGCAGGAAGGCATGGCAGCCGGAGGCAAAGAGAGAAACAGAAAAAGGCCCAGATTCCCATTTCCCTAACTTCCTCCACTAGGCCCCACCTCCTGAAGGTGCCTTCACTTCCCAATAGTGCCATAGGCTGAAGACCAAGCCTGCAATCCATGAGCCTTTGGGAACATTAAAGATCCACACTATAGTGTTACAGTTTAGATATTAGGTATCTCCTCAAAACTGTTAGATAATGCAAGAAAGTCGAGTGGAGAAATAATTGGGTTAGGAGTTCTTTAACCTAATCAATGCCTTAATCACCTGATAGAGATTGGTGGTACCTGTAGGCAGATAGGATGTGGCTGGAGGAGGTGGGTCATTGGGATATGCCTTTGGATATATACTTTGTCCCTGCTGTGTGAGAGCACCTCTGCTTCCTGGTGGCCATGTCCTGAGCTGTTTTTCTTCCTTTACACCCTTCTGCCTTGATGTTCTGCCTCACCTCCAGTTCAGAGCAATGGAGTCACATGTTGATGGACTAAGACCTCTGAAACCATGGGCCCCAAATAAACTTTTTCTCCTCCAAACTTGTTCTTATCAGTTCTTTTTTTCAAGTGGCAACAAGGTGACTAAAACATATAGCAACAAATCACAGGGTCTGGAGAGGGGTAATAAAAGGATCACATCCAGACTTGACAGGGGCACATTATGCCCAGTAAGGGAATTCTCTGAGGATCTATGGAGATAGGGTGAAAAGAAGGGCCACTCTTGTTCTCCTGGATGAAACCCTATGTAAAGAGGTCTAACTGAATTTGTGACCCTGGAATGAAAGAAGGGCAAAAACGAATGAACACTTCAAACTCCCCTCCCATTATTCCCACTCCAACCTCAGACCCCCTCCCAGTCGCATTCTACACTACTCTCCAGGACTATCTTTAAGCCCACCCACCATATACATGCACAGCAATTCTGTCATGCTCCAGATAACCCACTCCTGGAGGGTAAGCCTGGCTCAGGGGTAGGGCTGTGATGTACAATGGGAAGCCCTCCCCTCCTCTTCCCTCTGGGTGTTTATGATTACAGGTTCTTTCTAGAAAGGAAAGACATAGAAGGCATGTCTCCATTTAAGGTCTGTGAGGCTTTGAGCTCCTTCTCAGCCCTTCTCATACCATCTATTATCCTAGACAATCACAGGACTGAGGCTGCACCTGTCCTCACAGGTCTCCCTGACATGCAGATGAGGGCATTCTCACCCCTATAAGTTTCCTGGTCACTAGAAATCACTAGTGTCTTTTCTGCCATTGGAAGAGCTGTTGGTGGTGACAGAGACAACAGTCCAAGTATGAAGTTCACAAAGCCAGCCAGCCTCTGTGGGGTCAGGGTGTGCTGGGGTTTTGTCTTGTTCAACTTGAGTCTCAGGGGAGTCTTCAATTTCATCACAGTATTCCTTCAATCAAATGGAGCAAGATTATTCCATCTCCTCCGGTCTGTTAGCATGTATACATCAATTCACAGAACAGTTATTGATTCTCTGTCCCATTCCAGATGCTGGGTTTAGCTCTGAAGCAAGAGTATAAAACAAAGAAAATATTCTGTCCTCCATCCCAGGGACCCCCATTTTGCCTCTGTGAGTTGGAGGACGTAAGCATGGTACTCTTGTCCCTCAGCACTCTGCTCTGGGTACCAGGAACCAGGTTCTGCTGATTACCTCCCTGGCAGTGGGTGGAGGACTTTCACTATCTTCATCACACTTCTTACCTCACCCTCCACTGTTCCAGTGCCTCGTGGAGCAGATGAATAAATTCCAAGACATTTGGCCAATATTCCTTTACCAGCAGCTTCATCCTCTAATTGGGGTGTTATGACCTGAATCTGGAATACCCCTAAAATCTCATATGTTGAAGACCCCCAAAGCAACAATGTGCAGAGGGAGGAATTTAGGAAAGTGATTGGATCATGAAGGTTCTAACCTCATCAATGGACTAATCCATTTGATGGATTAATAATTTGAATGGACTACTGTGAAGAGGTAGAAACTATAGGAAGGTGGGGCATAGCTGGAGAAATAAGTCACTGGGAGTGTCCCCTTGGGGACTATATCTATCTCTAGCCCCTTCCCCATTCTTTCTTTCTGCTCCCCAGCTACCATAAGCTGATCAGTTGTCTTCCACCATGCTGTTTCTGCCTTGGTGCCAGTTGACCATGGAATGAATGCCTCTGAAACCATGAATCAAGATAAATCTTTCTTTCTCCAAATTGTTTATGTTAGGCATTTTTGGTCACACCAACAAAAAGTTTACTAACACATGGGGTTTGATACAGGTAGGTCTTTTAGAAAGGCCTTGGATCAGAGGAGATGAGGCCCAGTGTGGGTTGACATTTTAAGGGGAGACTTTCATTATTCCTTTTGGACTGATGATTAGTCTCATACTTATTTCTTCCAGGTAATGGCATACTTTATCATCTTTCAAGTAATTTCTAAAATTCCTCCTCTTCTGAGAATCCATTTGGGTCTAAAATCCCAAAGGAAACATATACTCTGACTTCACTTCTGAGGTCCACCTCCTGAGCCTCCCTTGCCTCTGCAGGCTGAGCTGGGGGCTCGGAGTGAGAGAACAGGCACTATTTGCTGTTTCCACTACAATTCACATCAAGAGGGACAACTATCAGGATATGAAACATCAGTTTCCAATTTATAGAGAAAAACCTCTCTACATTTACATTATTGTTTTGTGAAAGGGACGAGGACTTCACATTCCTTTTTCATGCAACTGATGTCTGCCTGCAGCCAGTGACTGAGGAATGACGTTCTTATGTTTGGTCATGATGATGGTTTGAGACACTCTGTTCAAGTCAGACTTGGAGCAATCAGGATGTATCTGACAGGGTTATTTGTATGTATTATCCTAAGATATCCTTTTTTAGAAACTGCTATTTTTTTTTTTTACTATGAATAACCCTCTCTTTTTTTGTTTCACTTTTGTTCATTATAAAACTTTGGAAAATTCCATAAAACACAAGTATGCATAAACATCTGCTATACTACCAACCTGAGGTAGTGACCATTACTGTGTTCATGCACATGTTCAACAACTCATTTCTCTATGCGCATGCGCACACGTGCATGCAGGTCTTAGATGCTGCCTGATGCTTTAATTCCTCTACTGTGTAGCTCTGATTTCTTTCTTCCAAATAGACACCTTGATAAAATCTTTAAGATTGATACCATACTGAAGGAAGCAGATTGAAATTTACCTATCTTACTCAATAGTATGTCAAGGTCAAATCCCTGTCTTATAATTAAATTCATCTGCAACAGGGTCATTATGACTGCATAGTATTTCATTGCACAGTGGTGCTGAAACTGGAGTTTTTCTGCTTCTGCTGGCGGGTGGGTTCTTTATAAGTTGCAATCCTCTGAAGCCAAGAAAATCCATTTTATTGTTAGCAGCCTAGTCAAGGCAGGGGATGTTTGCCAGTGTCAGCCCAGAGGGTTACAGCCAGCAAAGCTGAATTCTTCTCTACTACCATCAAGGAGCATGTTGCAGCTTTTAATGGTGGGCTGTGATCTCCACTGTTGCAGCACGTTCTAACAGCTCACCACCAACTTCTTCTTCCTGGATTCTTGTGTCATGAATTTAAAGAATAAAATCCAAAGGCAAAGAAGAATGAATATACAAGTAGAATTTATTCAAGTAGGAAGAATAGAAATAGAAGTCTTGCAGAATGAGAGGGGACCTGATAGCAGGTTGCTGCTTGAGTGTGCTAGTCTAGGGTTTTATACAGCTCTTGAGTCAACACTATTGGTCCAAATTTATGCTAATCAGGTTCTGGAAAGTATCAATCAACTATTGGTTAGCCTTGCAATCTCCATTCCCATCTGTCCCACTTCTGTTTTCCCACAGCTTGTTGGGGAGCAGGAGTGTGAGGTAGGTGGATCCCGGAAGCAAGGAGGTTTGGGACTGGGGGAGCAAGTATCTGCTGGCTGGGCACTGGGTGTGACAGATCTGTGAGTCTTGGCTTTCCTTGGCCCTGATTCATCACTCCTCAAGCCTATGACAGCATGGCAGGTTCCACGTGGGCATGGCCTTTGCTCACCTCCTGCACTCGAGCCAACCAGGTCTCTGTGCTGCTGCTTCTCAGCAGGGATTAGTGGGGTAGCTGCATGATCTGGCAGTTAGGGAGCCATGTCAGTGCTATACATGCATTAACACTCCTCCCTTTTTCTTCATTTCAGTGACTTCCAATGTGGCAGCATTACAACAACCTTAAAAACAGATCACTGTGCACATTTTCTTCAAATTCATTCCTAGAAGTAAAATGAAATGACTTCACCAAAGGAATCGGCATTTATACAACTTTGCACACCCATTTTCAAGTTCCAGGAAGTTGTGAGCTGAAGACAGCTCTGAAACACTGGTGGAGAAAGGTGGGGATGGAGGGATTCTGATGTTGACAACCATTTCCCACCTGATGGTCCATGCCAGATAGGGGTGAGTGCAATGAAAACGTGGAAGCAGAGAAGAAAGAAGCTCAGCAAAGCTGACCATTAAATCCCTCAAGAAGGGTGGGCTGCCCACACATTCTGAGAATTAGAAGCTCCAGGTCTCTGTGCTTTGAACCACTATGAAGATGTTGGGCAGGATCTTAATACATGACTTAAGAGGGTTGCCACACATATTACCACCTGCCAGATTCCCAGCCAGAGCTTCAGATAAATTCTTTCCTGGTCTTAAGGAGCCAGGAGAAGATCTGAGTCAAGTCTTTCATCCATATTCTTGGCATACTCTTCCCTGACCCAACCCCAATCCCCACCATGCTACTCCAGGAAGCAGTGAGGGGAAGGCACAACTCACTCAATGCTTCTCTCTTAACCATCTTTGCATCTGCTTCATTCATTTATCCAACAAGGTCTCTGCATGTCAGGCACTGTGTAGTCCCTTGGGGTTAGAAAGATGAATAAGAAATGACTCTCCTCATATATCTAAGAGCCCAGTGATAAAATGAGCATGTAAACTAGTTTGTAGGTCACTAAAATATAGTTGATAATTTGTTTCTTTCACAGATGTAGCTTAGAGTAATACCTGGCAAATTGTGGGCAGTTGAAAAATATTGGATGAATGCACGTGTGCAGAGCTGTTTCTCTCAAGTACAACATCATCAAGGGATACTTTAAAAAAACTTTCAGATGTAATTTATATATTATGAAATGCACTTGTTATGAGTGCACAATGAAATGATTTTTAGTTTATTTACAGAGATGTGCATCATGACTGCTACCTCATTTTAGAATGTTGTCATCATCCCCAAAAGAAAGCTGTGTCCCATCTGCAGTCATTCTCTATCTCCCTGTGGTCACTCCCTATCTCCCCTGCCCCAGGGCCTGGCTAGCGCTCATCTACTTCCTGAGTCTACAGCTTTGCCTGGCTGGCTATTTCTTATAAAAGGAACTGTCCAATATGTAATGTTTTCTTCTCTGGCTTTTTCACCCAGCATGTTTTTGAAGTTTATCTGTGTTATGGTACATGTCAGTATTTTATTCCTTTTAATTGAAGCATTCCATTATGCAGCTATATCGCTTTGTTCATTAGTTAACGGATATTTGGGTTGTTTCTCTTTTTTGACTATTCCGAATAATGCTGCAATGAATATTCATGTACGAATCTTTGTGTGACATGTTTTAATTTCTCTTGGAATTTCTGGGTCATACAAAGGTACCTTTTGATCAAAGATAAAGGAGACATTCATGGAGAAAGGATTTTGCTCAACCACTTGAAGCTAAAAATATCTAAGGTTCATAAACTGACACACAGGCTGTGATTCTCTCTGTCCACTTTTTTAAAGGAGGTCTTGCTTTGAGACTGTGCCCCCATTTTCCACACCTCTCTTTAAGGGACAGATGGACAGATGTTGCACATGGTACTTGGATGCCTATTTTTTCATGCAACATATTCTGACCATGTTTTTTATATTCTTTTTATTCAGTGAATGTACATTTTTCTCCAATTTATTTAACTAAATCCTTATCATTAGGCATGTAATTTGTTCCAAAACTTTTTGGAGTTGTTAAGAAATGCTATAGTGAGTGCAGCTCCATTAATCTCATATGCAGGATTGAACATTTTTATACAATATATAAGAGTAGTTTTTCCAAGAGTGTTTTGAGGGTTTTGGTTGATACTGACAATTGCTTTCCAGAAAATTCAATCCAGTTCACACTTCTACCAGCTAGCTGTATATGAGAGCATTTAACCTCCATATTGCCAATAAAACTGGGTCTTCTCCTAACCAACAAACACCAAAATGTACTAATAGGCAGAAGATGGCATCTTTTGGAACCATGCTACATTATTTGATAACTAGAGATGATTATTTTTCATATACTCATGGGATGCTTGTATGATCTTTTTTGGATGGCCACACTGTTCTGGGAAGCCTTCGGGATCTTCCTCTTCATAGCTCCACCTATTGCCTTGCCCTGCCAAGTGGCCCTCCAGAAACCCTTTGATCACACCTGGAGCAGACCGCTCTGAGAATGACAGGTGGATCTCCACAGTAAGACCAGGAGCCCACTCCCATGGCATAGGAAATATCTTCTACTGCCCACAGACTGCCGGGTACCCACCAAGATTGATGCCACTGACATCAAAACCACACAGCGCCTAACCAAGTTGGATCGAGTTTTATGACAGGATGAAAGTGCGGGCTTTTGGAACTCCATGTTTTGGCCCTGGAATTCTTTATCGGAAGGGCCAGTATGTGGGTGGCACTGACCAGCTGTTCTTCTTTCCCCTCAGAGTCAGAGCAAAGGAAGTGAGATCAAATTATAATAGAAAGGATGCCAGTTAGACAAAAGAAGGAACTGATTGCCAAGGAAGCTTGCAGAGTGCTGCACCTAAGGAAATCTTTGATGAGGGTGAGTTCTCTCTCGTTTAATTGGATTGCTGCCTGAGAGAAGAGGATGGGCCTTAGCTGGCCTAAGGTGATAAGCTATGGCTTAGCTCATGAGCACCCTAGCTTCCTGCATGCCTTCTACCACCTGGCAGCTTGAGGACTTTTCTTGGGACTTTAAAGATTCAGATCCTCTAGTTCTCTCTGCTGCATCTTAGAATAAACCATGCAAGATTTTGTGTGTGTGTGCATTCTGTTTTTGTTATTTAGTGAACTATATAATCTGAGGTTAGGTTTCTAGAACCCAAGAAGCAAAGCAGTGAAGTTATATCATTAAAGGTTGGTTATTCATCAGGCTCTGGGCTAGGTGCTTTATGACCATCTAAAAATCTTTATGACATCTGACAGGGAAACCGAGACACAAAGAGGTAGGACTGGTCCAAAGCCACACATTAAATAGCAGAGCTGGTTTCATATCTAGATGTGTTTTGGCTCCAATATTCTTCTTCACTGAACATATTACTGTGGAAGTAACTTCCCTGCAGGAGGGGAGGGTTTTAGGTATATAAAGTATTTACACTGGACAATTAGCAGACATGGCCTTCGCCATCTCAGGGGTGTAAGTTGGTTTTCTTGATAGAGGAAAAGCAATCTTTGCAGGGTTTCTCTGAGGCTGGACTTTCTTCTGGTCGTTGTGTTTTGGTTTCTCATTCTTAGCTGTTCTCAGTTCTCATTCTCTTTCTCTTTCTTTAGCAGGCTGGTAGGCATTATGAGGGGGTCAGGGAGACACAAGGGGAATAAAATCTTGACCATACTACTTACTAGTCTGATGACTTTGGGCAAATTAGTACACTTCTCTGTGCTTCCATTTCTTGATGTGAAATGGAGACACACATAGCATCTTTCTCATAGTTTGGGTATAAAGATTAAATAATTATTAGTATTAAACAATAAAGTCCAAAATAATGTTAGTTTTCAGTATTCAGGTTGAAATCAAAACTGGTATATATGAGAAAAATAAAACATCATGGCTTAATTGTTCTCTGATTCTTTTTCTCTTTCCTTCCTTCCTGCTTCCTTTCTTCCTGTCTACCTGCCTCTTTTCCTTTAATGAACATTTATTAAAACATGCTAAACATTACATTGGGCATTGTGATATATGGTTTGATTTTATTGTATTCAAACATTAATGCTGTCTATTTCCTGCTAGAGACAAACACGGCTAGCATACCTGTGTGAATGATTAGCAGCTTTTCTGCTAATATCTGAAAACATCAAGAGAGAGGAAATGACTGGCAATATAAAGAATTGTAGGTACTGGGCCCTGGGATAAGTGATTTCAAAATGTTCTATATCCAGTTAATCAGAAAACCAGAACTTGAGATTGTGGTTTCTGGATGTCTCATAATCTCTTTCCATAAATATTTCTATTTTTGCTAACCAACCTCCTGGACAGAGTGCTGTAGAGAGTGAGTCATTGCTTTGCCACATATTGTCTCAGCATCTTGCATGGTACAACGCATGCCAAGTGTTTCTGCTCAGCTTCTCTCCTATTCCTTTCTTACAAAATTATATTCACTGATCATGACATCAGGAGTAGAAGCATGGGAGATGCTTTGTAACTAGTACCAACAAAATCCAACCTCTGACCTTCAACTACTGCATCTGGCTTGCAGGTGTCTCTCATTCCCTCAGAGGATGGGAATGGAGACCTCTGTTAATGGCCTCAGTAGTCCTCTAGGATGCCAGCCATCTCAGACTAGTAACAATGGCCAGGTCTCTGACCTTGGCTGACCCCTCTCTCTGTGGTCAGCTGGCTGACAGGTGAACTGGAAGCCATTTTCCCTGGTTACAGCCAGAGGTTACAGCCAGTCCCCAACACACACTCCTCAGATTATTTCCTGGGGCTGAAACAGGAATTTTAAAAATGCTTTTATCACCCTTACCTTTGGGAACTATGGCCTGCTATATTCACTTCTCTTCAGGCCTTGGTCCTATTTTCAATAACTAGATTCTTCTTCCATCCTCTCCAGCTTGAAATAATGCAGTTTGTACTTTAAGTATTAAACTCATTACCAGGTATCAATTAGCCACCAACTATGCACCTAGTATTCTGACAGGAAATATAAGCACGACTTCCCAACATTATTTGTACACTGTCACACATATCAAGTAATTTATGCAATTCATCAGAATGAACGAGTGAGTCTACTAGCAGCCAGAGGTCATGTGCTGAAGCTCCAGGTCCTATTCAGTGGCCCCAAAAAACCTAGCACATCATGTTCTCAGGACATTTCTAAAACGATGGTGGAACACTATTCAGGAGGTGCTGTTAAAGACATAGAGGTTCTCTATGCTGTCATTTTCATCCAGGAGTTCACAGTCTACATGGGGACACATGGAAATCAAGATGGCATTGAACAGCTCACACAGCACAGAAGTAAGGGTTATGGAAATTCAAGGATGGGTGAGATCAGTGTGGCGAAGCAATCTCAGTAGGCTTCCTGCAGGAATGGTCTCCACTCAGAAATGGCAGACTTGTGTTTTGTTAGCATCAGTTGGAAGGTAGAGAGCTACAGAGGACTGAGACCTACATGGAGAAATAGAAGTCCTGGATTGCCATTCTGGATTGTCAGTTCTCTGTGCATCTCTCCTTTGCCAATGGTGCCTGTAGCACCAGACAAGTTAATCTCAAAGCCTGCCTGAGAGTTAAAATAAGGGAATGAATGTAAAGATATTCATCAGACATGAAATGCCCAATAAATGTTATGTATTCTCATTAGCCATACATCAAGAGAACTCACATAAGCTTCGTGATCATAGAGGTCTTTCCCTGTTTAGTTCACTGATTCATGACAAGAACTCAGAACAGTGCCTAGTCCATAGTAGTGGCTCACAAATGACATCAAATGGAAGAGAAAGGTAGGACTTGACCAACTTCCAGGTCTGGACAAGACTAGGATTCAGGAGCTGGTGCCACCAGCCACTCTCCATTGGAAGTGGAATGAGGTCACGAGGAGTTACAGGTCAGTAGTGAGACAAGGAAGAATGAGATGAACCAGAAAGGAAACAGAGGCTTAAGGAGGAACATGGAAGAAACACAAGTTCTTCAGGGTACATCCCATAGGTTCCCAGGGGAGAAGCTGAGGTCCTCTTTGGAACTGTAAGCAGATGAGGGAAGGAAGGAGATAGATGTGGGCAGCCCCTTTCAGTCTCTTTTTCTTAGCAAAACTGGGTTCTTCAGGACCAACCTCTGGGCACCTTTGATCAAGGAGACTTGGTTCAGCAGCTAATCTTTTGCTTTCTTTGGAGACAGCCTGCCTTTGCCACTGCCTCCCTAGGGGACACAGGGCTTTAATCCCCACCCACCTTCCAGAAGTCAGAGAGCTTACCCCAACTGGGAGGAGTTTTAGAGTGAGTGGGCTATTAAACAGGTCCCAATTTATCAGGTGATTTAGATGATCAAGCATGAATATTGAAGAAGACTCTTTTAACTTGGGTACACTTAGAACTTTATTCTCCTCTGAGCTTTTCATTTTGTTCTTTCCTCCCTTGGCTTGAGTTTGCAATAAAAAGGTAACACTACCTGGAATAAACAGCAGACTAGCTGTATGTTTGGTGAGAGCCAGAGGAAGATGAAATTAGAGCCAAGACTGAGAAAGAACGTGCCCAGGGATGGGATGGCGGCTGCCTCTTCCTAGTGGTCTGTCCCTCCCTCACCTGGCGTGCTTCTCTCAGATGCCCTGTCTCCATCCCTCCTCCCCATCTTCTCCTACTCCTCTTACCTACTCCTGAGTAGGAGCGCATGCCCCTCCCCTAGGATGCTGTGCACCACAGAACAGGATTCTGCTCATGGCTCTTCCTAATAAGTCCATCAAAGACACTGATGATGTGCAGCCATTTAATTTCCTTACAGCAATGCAGACAATGACTCAAAGCCATGTTCTATATTAAAAATGGCCCCCTCCTGCCTGTGGGCACTGATCTTCACCTCAGGGAGCAGATTGAGAGCTCCTTAGACTACAGAGACTATAAGAAGTCTGAACTGGAATGGAGTTTTCAAAGTGAAACAAGAAGGACACCTGGGTTTCTTCAGGGAAGAAAAGGGAAGGGATGATTGGACATTTATTAACTATAGGGCATCTACTCTCCTTACTCTTTTTATTTTCTGACAACTTTGAAAGGTGTTATTATCTCCATTTTACAGATGAGGAAACTGAGACTCAGAAGTTTATGGATTTGCCCTTGACTCCATATCTACAAGCGGCACAGTGATGCCCCTAGTACTGTGTAACTCCAAAGCCTATGTTTTTTTGACTGTTCTAGGAGAAGGCTACTAAAAGGACGTGGTGTTCACGTCAACCTTGTGATGTTTGTGATTCCCTGAGGTGGCTGGGCCCAGGAAATCATCCCAGGGATTCAGAAGCACTATCTTCCAAAGATCTTGCATCCATCAAACTCAGAGTCTCATGATGACTCTGAATCCTCAACCTTGAGGAAATCGCAAAATCTGAAGGGAAATTCTGAGGATTCATGAAAGCACTGAAAACATAATAAAAATCAAAGCCAAGAGCCACAGGGAAATAAGGAAAGAATGTTGGCCGGGAAAAGAGAGTGACTGCAGGTGGACCCTCTTGTGGGCATTCGAGGGGCCCTAGGAGTACAGGGAATGTTTTATGATTGCTCCAGCAAGAGCCAAGCAAGGGCCTCCAAATGCCAATTTAGCACCAAGGGTGGGGGTGGGGTACGGCTCCTGCTCTGGGAGACTGGTGAAATTTAAACAGTGCAATTCCAGGAAATCTAGCTGGAGGCAAGAGAGAGGGGGGAAAATTCTCCTTTCAGGGCTGGGATTGTGGAATTCTAAGAAGCACAGTCAAGAACAGATCAGAGATAAGGTGGGGAGGGGGGAGTTGTATTTAGCAGCCCAGTTTCTATGGAATAAAGTTGCTATGTGTTCTTCTAATGACATCAGGTGCCCAGACGTGGCAGCAATAAACAGAGAGGAATGTTTGTGTAAATAAGAGAAATATAAATAGATAGGAGAGAGTAAACTAAATATAAACCCTCAGTTCAAAGTCACTGTGAGAACAGCCAATGCTATTTTCAGAGGGGGGTGTGTAAGTGCATGTGGGGTGCTATTTATAGACAGAAGGTTGCATGTAAACTCTTGATAGGCCCATGGCTGCTCTCAGCGGTGTGCTGTCCAGCTCACACTGCAGTGGTCTGTTTGCTTATCCTCACAGGGAAGAAAATGAGGGAAAGAAAGGACAAGTAATGCTTTCCTTCTCCACACACATGCCTAGCTAGCTCTGTACATTCTCCCTTTTTTATCACTTTTCTTCTCCACCCTGGCTGCCCAACTAACTCACGTGCATTCTCTAGGCTCAGGTGGGACATCTTCTGCTTGTGGGCCCTTCTTCAGGGTCCTGATGTCCTGCCCAGACTGAGTTCCCTCCAACTCCTTCCAAGCACCGGACACTTACATTGTTTTTGTCTAGAGCGGTGCAAGGCCACTGGATGGGGGTAGGGTATCAAGCAACCTGAGCACGTGTGGAGAAACAATGTATCCTTCGTGGGATCGAAGGAGCTATTCCGGGGATTTAGGGCGACTGAAAGGGGCAGGGCATGAAGCAGCCTGCGCATGCGCAGAGAAATAATGTAACCTGCGCATGCCCGAAGAAGTAACCAATCAGAAGCTGACAAACAACTCCAGCCAATCCCAGGAGGACACGGACTTCTCGAGCTTCCCCTACCCCACCCGGGGTTAGAGAAACCCAGCTGCCTAGAGGTCTCGTGGGACGTCTTCTGGCCAGCAGTGTGGTGGGCCGGGGAACCTCGCCCAAGGGCGTCCCCCAATAAGGTTTGTTTTTGACTTACATCTGACCTGTCTTCTCCTGTTACCATCATCCGATCAGTTTACCCCAGCCTGATCTTACAGTTTTCTTAGCTGCTTTTCTTTTTTTTTTTTTTAATTTATTGATTCATTGAACACAAATGGAGTACAGCTCTTGTTTCACTGGTTGTACACAAAGTAGAGTCACACCATCTGTGCGTTCATGCATGTACACAGGGCAATGGTATCTGTCACACATTCTGTTATTATTCTTACCCCCCCACCCCGACCCCACCCCTC
>JAJEJO010000614.1:379860-461954 GCA_020662805.1 Glaucomys volans | reverse complement strand
CCCCCCCATTATGCATCATCATTCATTTATCAGAGATACCATTCGGCCTTTGGATTTTGGGGATTGGTTGATCTCACTTAGCATAACAGTCTCCAACATCAACCATTTACCTACAAATGCCATAATTTTATTCTTCTTTTCGGCTGAGTAATATTCCATTGTGTATATATACCACAGTTTCTTTATCCATTCATCTACTGAAGGGCATCTAGGTTGATTCCATAATCTAGCTATTGTGAATTGAGCAGCTATGAACATTGATGTGGCTGCATCACTGTAGTAATCTGATCTCCAGAATCTACAAAGTACTCAAAAATATTTACACCAAGAACGTTAATAACCCAATCAACAAATGGGCCAAAGAAATGAACAGACACTTTACAGAGGAAGATCTACAAGCAATCAACAGATTTATGAAAAAATGTTCAACATCACTCGTTATAAGAGAAATGCAAATCAAAACCACCTTAAGATTTCATCTTACCCCAATTAGAATGTCTTTTATTAACAATACAGGCAACAACAGGTGTTGGCGAGGATGTGGGGAAAAGAGTACACTCATACATTGCTGGTGGGAGTGCAAGTTGGTGCAGCCACTCTGGAGAGCAGTGTGGAGATTCCTTAGAAAACTTGGAATGGATCCACCATTTGACCCAGCTATCCCACTCCTTGGCCTATACCCATAGGACTTAAAATCAGATTACTTAGCTGCTTTTCTACCCCTGTGACTGACTAATCATTAACTCTTTGAGGTTTAAGGTTGGGGCTTAGGTTTATGAACTAATGAAGCACACAGTAGGTCCTCAAATGTGGTTTGTTCACTCAATTAATCACTGACCCAAAAGAAGTATGAACCTAGGTTGCAGCAGAAAAGAGATCTGTTAGACACAGAGAGATTATCTTTTTAATAATAATAAAGGAGACTCATCCACAACTGACTTCTTATTCACAGGCAGGGGAACAACAGTGATATCTCTTAAACCCCTTTTTCTCTCTCTATGTGTTTTTGACCATCTTTTAGGGGACGTTTCAATGGTTATTGGATAATGAATTTCATCCATATTTCCTCTGTTTCCAGGTAATTCCATCTAGAATATCGTACTTTGGCTATTCCCAGAGAGCAGAGCATTTGAGATCTTCTTTTGCATGTCTTCCAGAAGGGGGCAGCATCTCCCTGATGTATCTTTTCTCTGCAAAATTCTCTTCAGCAATCTTAGGAGAAATAGTAGATTCAGGGGTCTACTCTATTGGATGGGGAAAGAAACTGTGAAAAAGACGATCAGCACACTGGAGAATGATCATCTGCAGAACAACATTTGCCCACAGTGGCCTGAAAATCTTGTCCTCTCAGAAGGTAGAGGCTTAGGTGTTCAGTGTTTGGGGGCCTAGCATAGTTTTTGTGCCCTGACATCTTGAGAGGTGCCTAGACAAGAATCAAGGCTTATAGAAAAAGGGCCGATTGGGTGGAAAATTTTTCTATGCGCTTCCCTTATCTGTTTGGGCACCTGGGAGGCACACAGTTACATCTGAGGCAGAACCCTAAGGACAGGTCACTTGCTTGGTCACTCAACTAATTAGAATCAGGACTGTTACTGAGTTTTGCCTGTGTCCGTCACAAGCTCTTCCCACCATTTAGGACTGCCAAGATGGCAATTTCATTCCTGCCAATATCTAGTCCTGCAATCAGTATGGTTCTTACCAGTTAGAGATTTTGTAGGTCCTCAGTCCGTTGATATGACTTCATTCACTCAAAGAGCCAGAAGGGCAGATGAGGAGGTCTCCTGGGTGGACAGTTGCCTGGTGCTCTGTGTCAGGTAGAAAGTGAGCAAGGCAAAGAGTAGACAAAGGATGGACACCAGAGGTTGGTTCCTGGTGTAATATTTCTGAACTTCCTTCTTCCTCTAATTCTTTCCACACTGAAAATCTTTAATCTTTAGGGAAAGGTATTCACATAGCAAGAAACAAAAGAACAGGAAGATGGGGCTCTGTTGTTCTCTTCCAAAAACTTTGAAGTTGGTGGAGAGACATCAGGAGGAGGGAAGACAAAGAAGAGTATCTAGTTGAGATGTGCTGGGAGTGTTTGAGAGCAGGGGGAGGGGTGGAAGAGTGAGTGGGTAGAATTATCCCAAGTGACTTAAGTGCCCCCCTTGGGGACACCCCCAACACTAATCCAGATTCCTCAACTCTGTTCTTGCTTCCAGGAAAATGTAGGATAATTTAAGAAAGCATTATACTAAGTGCTGGAAATGGCACTCTCACTTAGTCAAACCCTGACTTAAGTTTAGCATTAGGCCAGCGTCACCACCAACTCCAAACACCAAAACTGGCACATTGGCAGTGGGTACTGGGCTGGTGGGCAAGGATGTTCATTTCCTTCTCTTCTTTGTCTGGGCACCTTTGTCTGGGCTGGAGTCCTGGGTATATGCTGGGAAATTATTAGAATTTCTTTCAAGCCTCAAAGACTAGCCCCGTGCTCCCAGATTGCATTTTGATATGCATTTACCTTCTCTCGTTCTTCCGATCAGCATTCACTCTTCATTTCCTGATCTTTGTGGTTTGTCAGCTCCTTAACATTGCTTCAGCTTAGTTGGCGTGTGTGAGGGTGAATTATGAGAGTTAAAAGCCTCTAAACCTCTGGCATGCTGGAACAGTTCCCTGAATGTGGGTCTGTTACGAACTGCTGTCATCGCAACTTATATCAAAAACATCTCTTGCCCCCAGGACATGACTGTTTTGAAAGCATTTCTGTCTTACGTTGCTTGTGCAGATATTTGGGAGAGAACTTTTTCCATTTCTGCCAAGTTTTTAGGGAGAGATTTTAGCAATTCTCTGGTATGCGTGATCATCAACTCCCCAGTCTGGCTATGAAAATGAATGCAAAGTCCTCATGGTATAAACCCGAGTCCCAGTTCTATTGCCAATCTGCTGAGTAACCTTGGATAAGTCACTGCCATTCTTTAAGACTTACTATCACCAGCTTCCTTTTATACCTCTCCCTGTCAGTAAGCTGAGAAGTTTCACACTGAAAGTACAAACTCAATAGGGTTAGAGTCAGGGAAGCTAGTGCCTAGATGGAGGTTGGTGAGTCAACAGAGGGGTGTTGCCATATGGATATACATTTGCCCATATTTAAATTTTCATCTGAGAAAGGGGAGAAGTGTTGGAAAACATTTAAAGTCTGCGAAGATGGGAAGTGGGATAATAGCTAGAACCTTTGGTACAGGACATACCACTGCTATCCCTCAAGGGATGAGCATGACTGCTCTCAGAGTCATGCTCTCCAGAATTTGCTATGGGCTTCAGCCTAGCAGCAGAGTCCCTGGCTGAACCTGGGACCCAGTAGGGACTCTAAATATTTGGGAAGTGAATAGATAGATGACTGTCTCCTGTTTGGGCTGGTACCATTGAGAGGGCATCCGAAGTCCAGGGGAGCAAGAAGGACAGTATTGCTATTGATGGTGAGAGGGACATTTACTAAGAGCTCAGGTATTTGGAAAGTTCCTTGCTTAAATCTTGTAATGATACCTCAATCCATTATGAAGTGCCTACCTCGTGAACCCAAAGAGGCAACTAAATGGACAGCAAGGGCATGGCTTTTGTAGGATGATACTGAAGAGACCCAAGTCTCATATTCAACAGTGCCCATAATCATGAGGCAAGGAAATTTCTACCTCTGCCTGTGTCTTCTATTGGCTACTTTTGGGCTATGCTTTTATTTCTTTATTTCCTTGAAATAGCTCTGTGTTCAATTTTTAAAAATTGAAATATAGCAAAATTATCTTTTGTAAGTATCAGCTTTATGAATTTTGTCATATATCAAATCATGTAACCACTGCTAAAATCATAATATAGCAGAGTTTCATAACCCCCAAGAACTCCCTCATCCTACTCTGTCATAGACACACTTTCTCTATATCCCTAACCTCTGGCAAACACAGATTTACTTTCTGTCACTATAGTTTGATCTCTTGGAGAACATCATATGAGTGAAATCATACGGAGTGCAACATTTTGAAACTAGTTCCTTTTGTCCCCATTGCTGTGTACACTGATAATTCATCATTTTATTATCATTATTATTGCTGAGTAGCATTCCACTGTATGGATTTACCACAGTTTAGTCATTCTTCTTATGAAGGACTTTGGGGGTTATTTCCAGTTTTGGGTGATCAGGAATGGAGCTGTTATAAATATTCATGTACAGATTTACATGTGAATATATGTTTTTAATTTCTCTCCACTGAATACCTAGTAGTGAGATTGTAGAGTCAAATAGTAAGTATATGCTTAGCTTTATAATAAACTGCCAAACTATATTCCAAAGTTGTGACAATTCATGTTCCAACCAGCAGAGTACATGAGTCCAGTTGATTCACATTCACTCCAGTACTTGATATTTTCAGTATTTTCTATTGAGTCATTCTAATGGATGAGTCATGACGTCGCACTGTGTTTTAAATTTGAATTTCCCCGAATGGCCAATGATGTTGAACATCTTTTCATGTGTCTGTTTGCTATCAATTCACTTCTGCTCATTTTTAATCTTGCTATTATTGATTTTTTGAGTTCTCTATATTCTGGATACAAGTCCTTTATCAGATATATTTTCCATAGGTATTTTCCCCCAGTCTGTCTTTTCTTTCATTTAACAGAAGCTTTTAAAGAGCAGAAGTACTTATTTATTATGAAATCCAATTGTTCAGTGTTTCCTATTAGGAGTGTTGATTTTGGTGTATATTCAAGAAATCCATGCCTCACCCAAAATCACAAAGAATTACTCCTTCACTTTGTTCTAGAATTTGTATAGTTTTGAAGTTTTACCTTTATGTCTATAATCCACTTTGAGTTGATTCTTGTATGTGGTGTGAGGTATGGATCAAAATTCATTTTGGCTGTATATGTGTATCCAGTTGTCTCAGCACCTCTTGTTAAAAATGCTATTCCTTTCCCATAGAATTGCCTTTGTACTGTGGTCAAAGATCAAGGGATCGTATTTGTAGGATCTATTTCTGAACATTTGTTCTTTTTCAATGATCTGTGCATTTACCTTTATCGTAAAGACCTCCTTGGGTTGATTACTAATAACTCTACACTGTTTTGTAAACAGAGTAACTCTTTCCACTTAGTTCTTTGATAAAGTGTTTTAGCTTTGATTTTTTTACTTTTCCATATGAATTTTAGAATTAAAAATAGTTCACTGACATTTTGACTGGGATTGCCATCTTTGCTCTATAAGTTTATTTTTCCATTTATTGAAGTCTTTGCTTTCTTTCATCAGCATTTTGTGAACTGCAGAGCTATACATGTTTTACACATAAATATTTCATTTTTAGAGCTTAAAACAAGTCATTATGTTCATTTATGATAAATAATATTATTTCATTTAAACTTCAGGTTCCAATTGTTCATTGCTGGTAACTAGAAATATGATTGATTTTTATGTCTTGGCCTTGTGGTCGGTAATCTTGTTAATAAGTTCATTGATCAATTTGAGAAATTTTTTGTAGATATCTTATAATTTTTTTGTGTAGAAAGTCATGTCAACTATAAATAGAAATAATTTTCTTTCTTTCTGATCTGGATTACTTTTATTTCTTTTTCTTCTTTTATTTCTTTTTTGTCATTGACTAAGAATCCCAGAACAATGCTGAACTGGAATGACAAGAGTGGACGTCCTTGCCTTGTTTAATCTTAGGAAGAATTTTTCCTTTCACCATTAAATATAATGTTAGTTATAGGCTTTTTGGAAATACTCTTTACTGATAAGGGACTTCCCTTTTATTCCTAATTTGCTGAGAGTTAATATTATGAATGGATATTGAATTTTGTCAAATGCTTTTTAGCACCAATTGACATTATATCTTATGGGATTTTTTCCTTTGATTTTAATATGATGAATTATACTGATTGATTTGGAATATTTCCTTCATGGAATAAGACCCAGTTTGTCCTAGTGAATTTTTCTGTATATGCCTTGCTCTTTTAACCTTATTTTGCCTACTCTATGACCTACCTAGAAGGTTGGCCCTTAAAAATGCCCTTTGCCTTCCTAAGCATCAGTTCCTGAGATGATTGTACTGTTTTCTAAGGTCACTTTTAAGAGGATAGGGATAGTGTGCAATGCATGTTGCTAAACTCAGAGGTTCCCATAGTATAACAGGAATCTTCTAAACAAGGGATCAGATGTTCTTAACCTGTACTAGTCCCATTCATTCCTGGTAGAATTTCTCTCCCCTATCTAATTCCCAGGACAGGAACTCTGTATGATTTTAATCTAATAGACAAATTTATATATGTATTCAGTCATTCCCTCAACAAATATTCACTGACAAAATATATCATGAATCAGACATTGTGTTCAATGCTAGGATGCTTGGGTGAGAACAGTCATGTACTTATCTTTTTGAAACTTACAGTTTAGGGGGGGAACAAGAAACTAATTAAAGAAATACACAAATGCTAATGGAAGAGAGTGCTGGTGGACCATTTTATGGTCATATATCATTTTTGAATATCAGGATAGAAAATCAAGAATCAAATCATCTTACAATTTCACATAAAACCTGACCTCTGAGACCATGTGCATGGTAGGGATTTTACACATGTTGACTGCACATGATATTAGGATTTCAACTTCTGGCTGACTTCATAAACTAAGGATCAGATATGGTTCTATGAATACATGACATAGACCTATGCACATTACTGTTCATCCTACAGATGAGAATGTGACCTATATGTAAAATAACAACAACAAAAATCAGGTACCCTAAGCAACTTCAGGAAATGTAGGGTGGACTGGGGAAGAAGAGGGGGGTGTTTGCAGATTAGCTGAACACTGGAAATGCTAGTTCCTCCCACTTACTCACACTGGAACCCAAAGTTGCCAAGTGACAGAGGAGGAGGAGGAGGAGTGGGAGGTAGAAGGTATGTTGAATATGTAACTTAGGAAAGGAGTCTTGGTGATGCACCTCTGGAATTCAACAAGAAGTGGAATCCAAGCTAAGTGAATGACGTCTGCAAGTCGCTGACTTCCAGGGTGATAGTAAATTTCTTGAATATTGACCTAAGAAGCATCAAGTGGTCCAACTCCCTTATTTAAAAATGAGAAAATTCAGACTCCAAAAGGGAACATGATTCTATCCTAGAGTTATCCTCCCAGTTAGTAGCGGAACTGATACTCAGCACTTGGATACCCAGAAGTGATTTTACAACTCTTCCTCCTACTGGTAGAAGTTAAAAACCAGAAGTAGGGACCAAACCATGAAATTACAGAAATGGTACAATCTCTGAAAGGGAAAGGAGAACAGTAAAAAAGTTAGGTGTCCCCAATCTAAAGTTGAAATGTTCAAATTGCATACTTTTAATTGAAAGTGCAATTATTATAACTGACGTGGGCTGAGTGTTTACTCTGTGTCCAGAACTGTTCTCATATTTGCATGTATCAATCAACTGATTCAATTATTTCAACAACTATGAAGTAGACCCTAGTATTATTTCTGGTTCATAAATGTGAAAAATAAGGATGTATGAGCATGAAGCACAGGGGTAGGAAAGTTGCATCACACTGCACAATCTGTAAATGTTAAGTGGCAGTTAAATCTAGGTGATTTAGTTCCAGAGTCAGACACCGAACCCCACACTGAAGTGTCTCAGTTCACAGTACCAGTTGGGTGCTCCTGTCCTTATTCCTCACACAAAGAATTTCTCAATTGTTAGAAACAAATCTACTCCCATCAGCAGCAACCTGGCACCTGTATGCCAGAAAATTTGAGCATCCTAGTGTCTTGGAGAAGGACCTTGGAACAAAAGCTTGTATGCTGTCTTTGAAAGGAAGTCCTGATGTTTCTAAAAACCACTCATGCTGAAAAGAAAGCTGACCACTGACCCCAATTACCAGTCTTCCCTTCTCCCACTTACTCTACTGCCCTGGGCAATGTGCCAGGGTCTATAAAGCATACTTGGTCCCAATTCTTTTATAATTCTGTCCTGCCATTGTTAGCCTTCTGGGTATTACCCAGTGCCCATAAAGCATGTTAAATTAATTTCTTCTGCCTCACTTGACATTTATATTTGAGAGGCAACTCTGTGATGGGGCAGGGAGGTTGTCTGGGAAAATGGTAACTTAATATCAAGTTGAAAGGTGGGTGCCAGCTTCTTTTGATTACACAGCACAGTGGACATGCCTATTCAATTGTTTGATCATAACTGCCTGTAGTCTGTTGAGACAGAAGCAAACTGTTCTCTCTAGATCCAGAGGATGATCTATCAGGTTTTCTTCAAAGGGGACATCCTTGGAGAATTTCCCTCCTGGTTTCTTATTCATATCCCTGTTGAGTTATAGTGGGTTTCTTCACATTCAACAAGGATCAAGGAAAATAGGAAAACAGAAGTCAGCAGCATCACCCCTCACATCAACCTTTGCTCTCTAGCTCTCATGTTGTGATTCTCATAGCCACCAGCTTGATTTCATTTTATAGAGATCAGTGTTGTGTTGTTGTTTTGTCCATTTTGAACTTGTCCCAGCTAGTAGGAATGGGCATGGGCTAGTGTGAGGTGGAGGAAGTCATGAGGCACACACTGGAAGTCACCACAGATGGTGGACATAGCTGTAATACTTCCCATGTTCATTTTTTCTACATTCAAAGTATTTTTACATGTGCTCTTTATACATCTGTTCATCAAGCATTTAATGAATGCCTACCATGTCTCAGGTCCAGTGTACATCCCAAGACACCCTCCTGGAATATAGCAGTAATAAAAACAAACAAAAGAAGTTTGTCTTCATGAACTTTTATATAGTGAACGTTATCTCAAGTACTTCTTGTTGTAAACAGGGAGGTCATACCAGGATTCATTAATCCCATTTTATGATCAGGATGAATAAGCTAAGGCTCACAGAAGTTAAATATCCTGCTAGAGTTGGCTAGATAGTGGCAAAGCCTGGGCAAACCCAGACACCTGAGACCTTGTTCACTACTCTTTCTACTGTACCACACTGCCTTGAACTACACAATGAAAACTGGATGGAGCCTCATGAAATCATTTCTGTCATCACCCTCCATTTCTGTCCTCCAGTTTAAGCCTCTTAGGAGAGCTACATGTCAAGAGAAGCAGATTCTGCATGTTCCTAAGACATCTGCCCATCTGAGTGAACCATGGCTCTCACTGCCTTGAGGTTCTGTTATGCCTTTAATTTACATTTCTGTACTACAGCCTCAACACTTCTGTCCTCTATTCTCAGCGTAAGTGAAATGAGGCATCTTTTATGAACATCAAAACAAATCCCCAAGCTCCTCATGCCTAGAACCATGGACATACTTCTAAATTGAATCCTGAATTGTTTTGTCTCAGTTGACAAGAAAAATGCATTGCGCAGCTAGTCATTTTTCCCTATTTTAGTTCTTCTTTTATGATTAAAGTGATTGCTTTACTTATCAAACCAAATTTAATGGCTAAAACAAGATTTAAGAAGTAACTTTGGGAGCAGTTGGTAAGTTCATGGGGGAGGCTTCGTGATTTGTAGTTAGAAGGAGGTTTTGGCAAGCTTCAGTTCCCTAAAACAGCTTTTGAAAAGAGAAAATGGAATAAGAAATGCTCAGAGTAGTTTGATCATAATGGAAAGAGTATGAGATTCGAAGTAAACACTAGTCAGACTCAGCTCTGCTGTTTAATGGTTATCTCAGGCTGGCCATTTAAAACTCTGAACTTTCGTCAACTTCATCTATTAATGGCAATACTAATTCCTTGAAAGGTTTTTGTTAAAGGAAATGATAGAGTATTTGTAAAAAGGATTCTCAACCACAGTATCTTGTGCATGTCTATTATCGTTGTAATACCTACTACTAAGCTGTGCAAGAGAACAGGGGGCTCCAGACTGATAAGCTATGGTTTCCTGCTCAGAATATTCCATTATCCTCTGCAGACTTTGCTTTTGTCTTCTACCTCAGGAGCGCTGAAATCATTCTTTATGGTTCCTCTTTTTCTCATTCTAATGTGAGGATGAAACCTGGCTCATTCCTCACAGAGGAAGCTCTCTGTCCTGGTTCTAGGAAGAGAGTCTTTCCTAGGCAGATGCTCAAAAATACGTGTGGAAAGGATGAAAAACCTGTAACTAGCATTAAGGCCTAAGAGATAGAGAGATCAATAAGAGTTTTTTATAAAGAAAATACAAGTTAAGCCTTTGAATGGAGTAGAGATGTAGAGTAACGCTGTAAGAAACAAGGAATGCCATCCCCAGACAGGGGTTAAAAGGGCTTTAGCTCTAAGACAGGGATCCTGGGATGTCTACTTAGTCCCAAAGTCCTGCCAGTTCCCATCCCTGCCCCAGGAGTCTCCTGCAAACTGAACATTCATGATCTTATAATATCCTGGCACGCAAGAACTGTCAGGGCTCATTGATTCCAACATGCCTGACACTTTGCTTATCAAGATGAGAAAGCCAAGGTCAATAGGGGGTCACTTAGAAAAGGGCAGAAACTGGTATCCATTCCTTCAGATTTCTAGTAAAATGTCCTTTCTCCTTCTAAAGGGAAAATTCCATTATTTGAAAAATACATGCTTAATTTTTGTTTGTTATTTCTTTACCTTGTTTGTTTGTGGGTAGAGAACATGTTTCTTTGGAAATGTGTTAGTCATTTTTGATTATAGAGGAACGCTTGATAGCTTAGAGATTTTTACAAAGAAATCACTGGTTTCCCTAATCATATCTTGGTATTAAATATTACTGAGACAATCTCATCTAGTCCATGTGTGTTTTTCCTTCCCTCTTGAAATTGTCAAACTGACATAATTAACTAAGCTGTTAGCTAAATAAATCATTGGATCCCAGTGAGAATTTTTACTGAGACATCATTGCCCCCGCACCACACTGCATGAAGGACTGTCAACACCACACGATAGATGTATGGCAGAGGATCCTGTTTGGGAGACAGCTCTCTCTTTCTCCCTCAGCATCAAAAATGGCTGTCAGGCTAAAGAACAGATGTCAAGGAGCGTATGTGAGAAAATCACTAATTCCTTGAAGTGTTTTGATCCCACATGGATCATGGAGCCCAAAATGGCACATGGAATGGAGGCTGAGAGTCCAGAGATGGCCTCAGATCAGGATGGATTTCAAGCAGAAGGCACTAGTCTGTAGAGAACCATGCTCTGAGACAGGGGAGGGCTTCTTAACCTGCAGAGGTGTCTTACATCCTTCATCACTCTTAGGTAGAGGGCCATGCTGTCACGGTCTTATTCCTATTTTAAATAATATTCATTTGTAAGCTCTATAAGAACAAAGGCCTGCTCCTTCTCTTGGTCTCTCTGGCCTATGACAGGGCCATTTGGTAAATGTAGGACAGTATTTATTTTTTACTTTCCAGTACAAGCTTCTTGAATTCCAACAGAATAAAGATAAAGACTGAGCAAAGACCAAGAGGTTGCACTTATTAGCAAGCATAGCCATATTTGAATTTCAACAGATAAAAAAAAGTCAAGACTGGGTGGTCAGCCTGCTGAGGAATTCAAAGCTACTCCACCACCTTCCTGGGAGATGAACTGCTGCTCCCACACTCAGTTTAATTAGAAGCATGGCTAAGGGCCAGAAACTTGGAAGAGAGATTATAGATTCATTAATTAAGGTCGTGTTTACACCTCCATTGTCAACTGTAATGATTTGTTTAACCCAAGGTCTCCTTAGTTTATTACGATCATTATTGCTTGGTTGGAGTTTTACAGTTATGAGTGACAGATCCATATGCAAACCTGTATATTCCAGCAAGGGCCCAGTCTGCCACTGTACCTTAACACAAGGGAATCATACTTTAAATATTTGTTTTAATCTTTGGTCATCTTTTATTTCAGAACTATAAATTGGGCCAACCAGTGGATTCTCTATTAACTGTCTTTGTCTCTTGACAAGGTAACCCACATCAAGAAATTGCCAATGACCATACCTCATACTCATAAAACAGTTTCTCAATTTCCAAGGGTTCCAACAGATCAGTGGCTCATATGACAGGATGATATGAAATCTAATTTGACCCCCAAAAGGAGACTATATAAGGCCCCCTAGAGGCACAGTGATGAGGTTTGGGAGATCCCTCGGGCAAGGTTTGAAAATGAGGAAATGGTGACGGGGAGGAGAAACAAGAAGTGGAAGGAAGGTGTGAGTTAAAATAAGAGAGAGAGAAAGGGGGTGGGGAGGTAGAGAGAGAGAGAGATTCACTCTACTTAGATGCTTGGAGGCTGTCTTGTTGCCTTATCTTATGATGGGTATGTAAGAATTTTATAGGGGCCCATTACTAAGATCATGGTAAATCTGTGTGAGTCTGTTAAGGTCATAGTAGAGGTTGAGGGAAGGCATTAAGGAATTCCGTGGAGCATTCCTAAGGCTTGAGTAGGAGGCCCCAGTGATTTAACTTCTTTGTCTTTCCTACCTTAAAACTTGATGGTTTACCTCCTGAGAGAATTTGTCTTTCCTACCAAATTGGTCCATCCTTCGTCAGAGCTGCTGTGCTCTAGCTAACCCATTCTGGTTTGAATCAGGACATTCAGCAGACTTATATCCAAATGAGGCCCCAGTTTTATTTCATCCTTGTCAAGGGACCACAGAGAACCTTCCCCAGGGTCAGAGATGGAGGGAGGGATGGAGGTAAGAAGAGTAATGGCTCAGGAATGCAAGTGACCTGCTCATGAAATGGGCAGGTGTATTCAGCACTGATTTGGACCCAGGTTCCATATATGCAGTCTTTACTTAATGTGGGAATCTCTTGGGCATGCAGGGAATATTATTCGTCTCTACTAAGGTCCAGTGTCAAATGAACAATGGTTTTCTTTTCTTAAAATTTCTGGGATCATCCTTAGTAATTCTCTTATTGGGACTCACCACAGACACTGTAGCATCCTTATTTGTCATAGATATTCTGAGCAAATTCGTAACACAGAGGTGTGTGTGCTACAGCTGAACAATGTGAAGAAACTTCTCTACCTTAGGGTCTCACTCAAAGCTGGCAGCTCTTCAGATCCATTGGTAAATTGTTTGGAATTGCATGCTCAAATTTGTTACTGGGGCCTACAAAATCACAGCAGGATAATTAACTCTCCTTCTTCTTAACAGTTAATAGAAGTGTTAACTTCTTCATTTGGAATAAATATTCTGATATAGCTCAGACTCCTGGACCTCCTAGAAATCTCCACTGGGTCATAGAGCCCCATATTTTATGGGATTAATTTCTCACAATCTGGTATTCATGTAATTTACCTAAGCATCTGGGGTGACTGTTACTTGTTGTTTGGTACAGCCCCTTCCATCGTGATGTCACCAATGTACAGGACTAGTGTGATGGCTTATAAAATAAAATGATTGAACTTCCTGTGAACTATATTGTGTCACAGAGTTAAGAGCTGATGCCACACTGAACACAGGCAGTGAAATTGGACTGTTTACCTTCTAAGGTAAACTTTTCATGTTTTTTTGTGTGTTTGTTTGTTTATGGAAGTAGAGAAAGATGCCTTCTAAGTCCAAAGGGAATGAATTGATGTTCTCTAGCAAGCAGACACTTTAAATGAAAAAATAGGGTCAGGTTTACAGCCTCAGCCAATTTTTCAAGATTCTTTTGAATTTACTAGTCCACATTTGTGGATTGAATAAGGATGTGTTTATCAACTTTGCATTATTCAGAACTGAGAGTGGTTCTAATTCTTGAGAGCTATCCTAGGATATTTATACTGCTATGATCCAATATTTTGATAAGGATATGGAGTTCCAATAACTTCCATTTGGCCTTTTTTAGCACTTAATAATTCCTCTAATAGCTCTTATTTCATGGTGCAGTGTGCAAGAGAACCAACATAGACGAAATTATGTTGACTAGTAGTTCAACAATACTCTCAGAAACTGGAACAACAAACAGAGTCATGCATTTTAGAATGATGTGTCAATCAGGGATGGCCCAGATGTGTCATGGTGGTCTCATAAGATTCCATGGCCTGGTGCCACTGTAGCCATCTTAACCTTTCTAAGTATGATGTTTACTTAGTATGATGTTTACACAATGACACAATTGCCTACAGTTGTATTTCTCAGAGCATATTCCTGTCATTAGATGATATGTGACTGCATTGGATAGTTTGGGGATCCTACTAAACCAGTCATAAGTTTACTAAGCAAGCCTGAGTCCAATCCTTATTTAGAATTTTTAATTATTGTTATTGTTATAAAATAAACAAAATTTGCCATTTTAGCTCTTTTTAAGTATGCAGTGTAATGACATTAAGTACATACACATTATTCCTCTGAATAATTTAGTCTTTCCAAATGCTTACCCATTAAATAATTCCCCATTTCTCCTACCCCAAGGTCCTAGTACCAGGAAGCTAGTTTCTCTCTCTATGAATTTTCCTATTCTTTGTGGCTGATATGAGTGGAATCATACAGAATATGTGTTTTATGTAGCTGGCTTATTTCATCTAGTGGAATGTTCAATATTCATCCATGTCGTAGCTTGTGTTGAAATTTTCTTTGTTTCTAAGGTTGAATTGTTATATTACATTATGATTATATACCAAATTTTGTTTGTCTACTCATCTGGGAATGATCACTTGATTTATTTCTACTTTTTGGCTTCTGTGAATAATGCCACCATGAATACAGGTTCACAAATATTTGTTGTGGTCTCTGCTTTCAATTTTTGGGGTATGTATGTGGAAGTGGAATTGTTGAGTTTTATGATAATTCTATTTTTAGTTTTTCAAGGAGCTACCATATTGCTTTGCATAGTGGTCATACCATTTGATATTCCCACCAGCAGTGCACAGGGTTCCAATTTCTCTAGATTATAGAGGGAAGAAATTCATAGGCATTCACCCATGTTAAGTCTACTTCAGCATTTTCATTTCCCAAATTATTTAGATTCTTTCTTTCTACAATACACCCAAGAATTTCTGACATATCAGTTTTATATTACTTGGGACACAATTTAATTCAGAGCTCAAAATATTAACCAGGAAGGCAGTTGGAATCAAGTTCAGCTCTTAAGGCCTGCAGGTTGAATACAGAATAGAGGCAAGTGAACCTATAGTAATGAATTTATCCCAACCTAAAAATATGTGCTTCTCTCCTTAATCTAGGACCCTTCAAAGCTATTCCTGTGCATGTGATCCAGATGCATGTTATGAGAATTAGGAAAGGTGTGTCAGCTTTCTTCTGGATTTGATTTGTAATTGACTTGTCAAAAGAGTTGCATGACTTTTAGGCAAAACTGAAGGGGCATATCAGAGGAGGGAGGTGGAAAGTCTTGCTGTGGTCACAGGAATGGCTCCTAATGCTCCAAAAGTTCCCATACCTCCCATTCCGATTCAGAGCTTCCCGATAATTCCCAGTCAGAGTCCTAACTTAGGTTCATTGCCTCAAAAGGCTGTGAATTCAACTGTTGCAAATTATCAGCCCATAGCATCAAACTGTGAAATGTTCTTGTCTGAACCCTGTGCCTACAAAGACATGAGATTCCTCTAACCTAACAAGGTCGTAGAAAGTTCTCGAGCCTCATTATGTGCCTTGAGCAGAGATTTCTCTTCCTTTTTGTTGTCTGGAAACAGACATTAATTTCCTCATATAATCCATGCTTTTCCACTCAGTCTTCCAAAACCTTGGCTTCACTGAGCACCACATTCTAAGTAACCATAGGTAACAATTCAACCAGATATTTCTGTGCTACATGCTGTGAATTGCCATATCATTATTGCTGAAGAGTAAGTAGATTTGTGTTGCCTTTTGTCCCAACTGGGCCTAATTCCCCAGCCTATATCAGATTCCTGGATAGCACTGTCTGGTACCAATTTCTGTATTATTTAGAGCTGTGGTTACAAATAACCAAAACCAACCAAGTTTACTTAAACAATATAACATTTCTAGACAGACGTCTTGTAGAACACCAGTGTAATCACATAGAGTCCAATGATTGGGGCTTGGGGCTTAATGCTCTGCGGTCACCATCTTGAAATTCTTACTTTCTTAAAAGAATTTCCATATTTTTATTGATGCATTATAATTATACATAACAGTGGGATTTGTTGTTGGCTAGTCATACATGCACACAATATGACAACATAATTTGTCAATATCATTTCCCAGTATCAGCCCTAATAACATGTTATTTATAAAAATAAAGATGTTTGAGTGTTGCTTTTATTCTTGTTCACCATCTATTTTTTAATATTCTTTTTAGTTATATAGAAAAAAGAGAGAGAAAGAGGAGAGCAAAAAACAAGAGGGAATTGAAATTCTTATTTTTATTTTTTGATTCACAGTTTGTAAATGAAATTCCATGAGAATGAAGCAGATGCCATGGACTTGGAGTTCAGCTCACAGGTATTGAGTGAATGAAGGATGGATGGATGCATGCCTAGTGTTTAATCCTTCAGGTAGCCCTGAGGTCTTCCATTATGCAGAACTATTGTTTTGTGACCCAAGGAGGCTTAACTAGATCTGTCTTTACCAGGGTATAGCACACACGTCCGAATGCAAAATCTGTCATGTCCTGCCACTTCACCACCTTTCCCTCCTTTCTCATGGTTACACCTTTGATTTTGGAAGGAGTTTCTCCTCAGGGCCCAAAGAAAATATCTCCCCAGATATAGAGCACCCACAAGCATTGGGTGGAGGCAACTGCTCAGTGCCTCCTGGTCCCCCTCCTCCCTGGCCCCGACATTCCCCTCTTCAAGAGTGGTGGAAATGTGTGTGACAGCAGGTCCAGCCCACTGGATTTATTTTCTTCTGTTTCTGCCTCTCCCCTTATTCCCTAATCCCTTTTATCTCCAACCAAATTTGTATGAGGGCGTCTAATGAACTGGCATGAACTCTGCTCTTTGTTTTGCCTTGTTTTCTTCTTTCAGACAATTTTCAGGTCTCCCCTTTCTGCAAGTCACTTTTCTTTTTTTCCTTTATGGAAAGTCCATGTTCCTAGTTGAACTGCTAGTTCTTGTTCTCCAGACAAGTCAGGCCCCATCATGTCAGATAGCCCTGTGCTGGGGGAAGGGAGAAGCCTCTGGGGAAACAGTTAACTCCTTCAGGCCAAGACTATGCCTGGGAGGCAGTGTGAGTGTGAGCTGGGACCACTTCTCATTCACCAATTCAAGCTCAGGGGACAGGCCTTACCTTCTTCATTGGGGCCGGGTATTTCCTACCAAGTTCAATCTCGCCTGTGAGGTGAAGGCTGGGAAAGTGACTTAATGTTCTAACTCTTAAGCTTTCCTCTGCTTCATATGATCTAGCTCCTCATGCTTTCCATACAAACAATAACTTTTCTTTTTTTTTGTTAACATAAAGCATAAATAGTAGTTCATCTTTGGATACTAACAATTACATAAAATACATCAAATTTCCATAAATCATAGTATGTCATGAAATACAAACATCTAGTTAGAGCCGAGTATGTTTCTGACTATATGTCATGGTTTCCCAACCCAAAGTCAGACACAAGGTAATCTTCATGAAGCCCTGAGTCTGTCAGGAGCCAGCTCTGGAACAGGTCTCATTCTCTCCCTAGGTCTTGGAAGAAAAGTTTATAGAGAGTAAGGAGGCTCTTCATATTTCTCCTTTCTCCTTAAATGTCAAATATCCTCCCTCTGATTACCCTAATTAGCACCAGTGTCATGTTCCATTTGCTGGTTCCATATGCTAAAATGCCTGCATCTTATTCTCCATGCAGAGTTGGGCTCATCTTATTTAAACAAAAGAAAACATTCTAGGTTTGACTATTTAAAATATTTTTTAAAAAAGAAAAAAGAAAGAAGGGAGAGAAAAGAAGAAGAAACGAAAGAAGGAAGAGGAAGGACAGGAAGGAGGGCAGGAATGAGTGAAGGAAAAGAAGGAAGGAAGAAAGAAAGAATAAAATCTCCAGGAAGACTGATGTCCAGGGCCCAAACCTGGAATGACATTTCTTCTGTCAGAAATTCATTTCCCTGGTGGCAGAGCTCTTAACATTCTTGCTCAGTGAAGAGGTAGATAGGTAGATCGGGAGATAAGGTCTGCTTTGCTCAGAATTCTGAAGATTTCTCATTAGCTAATTCTAACTCCTTGCTTGTGGTATTTCTTTTTTTCTTATTATTTACATAAGTTTTTCCGGTGCTGGGGATTGAACCCAGGGCCTTATACTTGCAAGGCAGGCACTCTACCAACTGAGCTATATCCCCAGCCCACTTGTGGTATTTCTTTAGAAAACTCACCTCCTTTTGTCCCCAGGACACTTTAAAAAATTGAACAAAAATTGAGTTTTCAAAGATGAAAGATACATAGCCAGATTTGCTGTAATTCAAGTGTCATAGATAACAGAAAATTTAAAATATAACAATGAATTAGTGTGTTTTCACCTTTTGTTGGATTCAGTCTCTTCAAATGTTGGGTTTAAGGTGAAGGGAACATCTTAGTCATTTTTGCCTCCTTACTATCTAGCTAGGCTCATAATATGAACATAAACAAGTAGATAAATATTTTTCACAATTTGTCAACAGTCTTTAATGTCCCATCACCTCCTCTCACACTCTATCTTTACTCGGTTATCTGTTGCCAGTCCCCAAATTACCTAATGCCATAATGGAAGTTAGAGACTGGAGAGTGGTCTCTATGTTGCTTTATTTGATGGGTGTCAAGATTCTCACCCAACGCAAGGTCTCTTGGGAAATTATGGAGCCTGGACTGTGTTCTCAGTTATCATATCAGTGTGAATCAGCTTGTCACACAGGGAGGAACAGAACAGAGCCCACGAGGGGTAAGTGCGAGGAAGGAAAGAGGAAGATGTGCTGTTCTTTACATTTGTCTGTCTGGGCTGCCATGACAAAGTCCCACAGACTGGGCGGCTAACCAACAGACATTTGCTTTCTCTCAGTTCTTGGGGCCTGGAAGTCCAAGAGCAGGGTGCTGGCAAGGTCAGCTTCTGATGAGCCCTCTCCTCCCTGAAGGTGGCTACCCTGTGCATTCACCATGCTCACCGGGCCTTTGCTCTTGTGTGTGCACAGGGGCAGGGTGGGGAGACAGACAGCTCTCTGTCTTTTCTTACAAGGACACCATGTGGGATCCAGACTTTATGACCTCGTTTAGCCTTAATTACTTTCTCAGAGGTCCCATTTCCAAACACTGCCACACTGGGGGTTAGGACTTCAACAGATGGATCTGGAGGGACACAGATATTGGTTCCATAGGACCCTGCACTCAAGGCATTTGATGAAGGATATGAAGTATTTTCTGCCAAAGAAGAAGCAGTAGGAGTGTAGTCATTTTCCAGCTTTCAATTTTTTTTTAAATTCATTTACTTATTTTTGGTTCAATGTACGCATAGGAAAGTCAACTTCTTTGATATCTTATGTCCTTGGAAATAAAAAAAAAAACTAAAAACAAAAAGAATAGTTTATATATGAGATTTTGAGACTAATGCCTGATTTTCTTTGTCCTGCAAATGGACAGACTTTCCAGAACTGGATTAATCACACCAAATTGCCTTGATGGAACAGCTAAAGCACAAAGGGCTTTCTTGCAGACAGACCTGAACAGGGAAAGAATGTTAATTTGGCTTCAGCAAGGGGACAAGAGGGTCACAGCTCAAATCCTATATTCCTGCAAAGGTAATGCACTAGGGACACTGCACTTGGTCAATACCCTCTTCCATTCCAGCAGTTCCACCCTCTCAGTGCTCCTTAAGAACCTACCCCATCATTATGGCTCAGCTGCTCTTTCTTCCAGTGCTGCTTCTCAAAATAAGAGGTACTTTATTGTCTTCATGCTGGGCTAACGAATCTGTAATCCAGCTACGGATGATTTTAAAAATGCCTAGAGAGTTATAAAACTTTTAAAGTACAAACCCCAAACAAATCTAGGGAGTGGAGACAGTTCCAAATCTTCTGCCTCAAGCAAGCTCCATTCTCCCAAAGTGTACATTGTGGTCAGGAGTAAGAGGCAATGCAATCCCTCCATGACACACCACAGCTCGCCAAATGCAGCCAGCAGAACTGTCTCCTGGGGCCTAGGAGGGTGGCTGCTTCCCATGCTGGAAACTCACAGGAGCTGGTGTAAATGGAACAGTTGTCACCTTGTCATTTAACCTCTTTGTCCAACATCAGACAAGCTTTCTAGCAGCTGTGAAAGACTTCAAAGGGGAGGAAGTAGAGAACTGGGGGAGCTGCAGACAAGTGGAAGAAAGGATGGCCAGAGATGAAAAGCAAAATGTTTCTGCCCTTCATAGTTCTACTTATTCTTTCAATTAATGGAGAACTTACAGGCGTTTCACTGAGTATAATGGTGGGGAAGTGCTTGAGACATTTGAGAAACTAAAGAATGGCCAGTGTGGTCTGTGTACAACCAGCAAGAGAAACAGTAGAAGCAAGGTGGAGAGAAAGGCTGAGGTGGAATTGTGCACAACTTTATGGGACAAGTTACAAGTGTTAGAATTTTACCTTAAGTCAAGTAAGAAACTGTTGAAGTTCCTAAGGTGCTAAGAAATCATTTTGGCTCTGCCTTGGAGGAGTGAAAGAATGGAAGTGGGGAGAGCAGTTATAAGGATGTGATTACAATGCAGGTAATAGGTGATGGTGACTTAGTGTGACTATGGGAAGAAGCAAATGCATTTAAGGTATTCTCCAGGTACAGACTCAGCAGAACTGAGGGATGGATGGGATACTGGAAAGGAGCAAGAGAGGGAAATCACAAACTTTTCAGGGACCAAAGAATAGCTGACAATATCATTTCTTAAGATGGGATAATAGCAATTAAAGGAGAAAAATGAATGATTAATTGTTGACTATGCTATGAGATAACATATGCAGTATCCAAGTGGAGACATCAGGAAGAAAGCTCTAGATGTCAGAGCTGGGCAGGAGACATGAAGGACTTCACCAACAGGAAGATGATCTTCAAACCATGGGATGTAATGTCCCTAAGGTAAGAGAGTAGAAAGAAAAAGAAGGGAATAGAAGTCTAAATTGCAATGACTCCAGTATTTAAATTAAGAATGACAACTATATAAGTACTCTCCCTCTCTCCCCCATCCAAAGAACTTCTTCTAATAAATTGTGCCTTTCTTTAAGACTGAGTCAAAATGCAGAATTTGACTTAATCTTAAACACAGCAACCACAGAAACTTCTGCCAGTATATCAGCACTGGCAAAAGAGAGGAAGCCTGATTGACTTCCTGGCTTTTGTTCAAGGATTACTAAAATTTTTTAGGAATGAAGATTTCTTTTCAACATCAAAATATTTAAACAAGCCCACATAATGGTAGTTTTACTTTTATTTATTCAGCCAATAAACTATATTTATTGTTCAGAAAATACCATAGTGGCCTAGAGACCCAAGATCTGCACATTAGGAATCATTGCCCTAGAGCAGTGATTCTCAAAGTGTGGTCCCTGGACCACAAGTCTTAGAATCACCGGGGAACTTGCTAGTAATGCAAATTCTCAGGACCCACTCCAGACCTACTGAGTAAGAAACTGTATTGTAACAAGCCCCCCAGGTGAGTTTGGTGCAAGCAGGCCAGCATTTGAGAAACACCACTCCAAAGATTCCTAGATTAAATAATTTATGTTGCTCCATGAAAAGGCGTCTATGTGATCATGCACTCTGCCTGGATTTTCCAAATTCATTGTATTCTTAATGCCATTAAAGTTGCTGGGAAAATAGTAATTGATAATTATGTAATAAGAGCATAATTACTGAATGATTCTGGCAGGGCTGGAGAATACACGGAAGGACTGAACATAAGAGTTCGTACTTCTAGAAATCTGAGTCTTTTCTATGAAGTGTTTCTTGGACAGAGCAAGGTCATAAGGTTTTTTCTGTCCAACAATAGCTACTGAAACCTCAATTTTCTTTAAGCTTTAGATGTCTCTTGGTACTAGAATCATCAAGAGAAAAAGGACATTGAGATAACCATTTTAGCATGCAATGGTGGACTGAACCTACAGAGGTGGGGTGGCTCGCCCAACGGCACACAATAGCAGCACAATGTCCCCTAACCTACTATGGCCTGTAGAACTCAGTGACTGTGGAGTCAGGCAGAACCCAAGTCCTCTGCCCAAGTGATCTCCCACAAGTTTTCATAAATTTGAAGTTCCTCATCTGTAGACTGTAAATAAGAATACTTACCTTACCTCCCATTGTAGAATTAAATGAGATAATGTGGGTCGCACAAAATTAGTTTTAATTTTGTTCTCTGCTACTTGGACTGGAAAACACTCCCATCCCCTAAGACAGCCACCTCACATCCCTGGAGACTTGTGAATGTTATCTTACATGGAAAAAGTCTCTGCAGCCATGATTAAGTTAACGTTCCTGGAGAAAGTGGCCTATCCAGCCACCTGGGTAAGCCCTAAATGCAATCACTTGTGTATTCACAAGATAGACCCTCAGGGAAGAAAATGTGGAGCCAGAGGCACAGACTAAAGGACGCCATCACAGTCCCTAGAAGGTGGGGCAGTCACCAAGGCCAGCAGAGGCAAGGAGGGATTCTCCCCTAGAGCACCTGGAGGGAGCACAGCCCTGCAAGATTTGGAATTTCTGACCTCTAGAATCTGCTCACCAAGTTCATGGAATCTGTCACAGCAGCCTCAGAAGACTAAGACACCTAATAAAACTGGAATGATAGAAGCCCCACAACGCACCCCAAATAGGAGAATGATTTTGAAGTCCTTTAATCCTCATTGCTGTCTTCTAGCTCTGTCTTCTACTCCCAGAATGTAGGGGTTGCTGTAGAAGCAGAGACTAACTTTCAAGGTCTTCATACCTTTAAAGACAGAGGCCAGAAGAGAAGAATATATAAAACAGGGGCCAGAACAGAGGACAACCCTAAATACCATGCATATACCTACCTTACCCTCAGAAAATTTGTTCTCAGGACCAGTCACAGGCTAAATAAGGTCCTCTTTTACCATAGTTCCTCCATAGAAAAAGAGGCAAAGAGAGACACACCCAGCATACATTGTGTGTAGCTCTCCAACAATAGTCTCCATATTTATCCATTTACTGGCAAATATCATAAAGTCATTCTTTTTATGGCTGAGTAATATTCCTTTGTATATATATAACACATTTTCTTTATCCATTCATCTGTTGAAGGGTGCCTAAGTTGGTTCCATAGCTTAGCTATTGTGAATTGAGCTGCTGTAAACATCAATGTGGCTGTGTCACTGTAGTATGTTGACTTTAAATCCTTTGGGCATAAAGCAAGGAGATAACTGGGTCAAATGGAGGTTCCATTCTAAGTTTTCTGAGGAATCTCCATACTGCTTTCCACACTGGCTGCACCAATTTGTAGTCCCATCAACAATGTATGTGTACCTTTTTCCCCACATCCTCACCAACATTTATTGTTACTTGTATTCTTGATAATAGCCATTCTGACTGGAGTGAGATGAAATCTCAGTGTAGTTTTAATATTGCTAGAAAAGTTGAACATTTTTTCATATATTTGTTGACTGTTAGTATTTTTTCTTCTGTGAAGTGCCTGTATGGTTCCTTCGCCCATTTAATTGATTTGGTTATTTGTTTTGTTGGTGTTGAGTTTTTTTGAGTTCTTCACATATCCTGAAGATTAGTGCTCTACCTGAGGTAAATATGGGGACTCACAGATGACACTATTGGGGACTTCTGACTACTCCAATAATATGGGTTTGGTAGAGGCTAGTGTGGAGGGGGAGGATGGGCCTGGGAGAGGAAATTCTACTTCCAGCTCAAGGGAGAAAAGAGAACCAGGAGGAAAGAGTACCCAGACCCAGTTACCAGCTCAAGGTGGAATATAAACAGGTTCATTTTTGGGCTGACACATTGTCTATTCACTTTATCTGGAGAGCACTGGGCAGTCATTACTCTCTGTGCACTAGTCAGAATAAGTTTTTTTTTTCTTAACTTATTTAATTTTGATTCATTGTACACAAATGGAGTACAGCTGTTGTTTCTCTAGTTGTACACAAAGTAGAGTCACACCATCTGTGCATTCATACATGTACACAGGGCAATGATGTCTGTCTCATTCTGTGATTATTCTTACCCCCACCACACCAACCCCACCCCTCCCTTCCCTCTATGCAATCTATCCCTCCCTCCATTCTTGCCTCCCTTCCACCCCACATTATGCATCATCATTCACTTATCAGAGAGATCATTCGGCCTTTGGATTTTGGGGATTGGCTAATCTCACTTAGCATGACAGTCTCCAACATCATCCATTTACCTGCAAATGCCATAATTTTATTCTTCTTTATGGCTGAGGAATATTCCATTGTGTATATATACCGCAGTTTCTTTATCCATTCATCTGTTGAAGGACATCTAGGTTGGTTCCACAATCTAGCTATTGCGAATTGAGCAGCTATGAACATTAGTGTGGCTGCATCACTGTAGTAATCTGATTTTAAGTCCTTTGGGTATAGGCCAAGGAGTGGGATAGCTGGGTCAAATGGTGGATCCATTCCAAGTTTTCTAAGGAATCTCCACACTGCTTTCCAGAGTGGCTGCACCAACTTGCACTCCCACCAGCAATGTATGAGTGTACCCTTTTCCCCACATTCTTGCCAACACCTGTTGCTGCTTGTATTCTTAATAAAAGACATTTTAATTGGGGTAAGACAAAATCTTAAGGTGGTTTTGATTTGCATTTCTCTTATAACTAGGGATGTTGAATATTTTTTCATAAATCTGTTGATTGCTTGAAGATCTTCCTCTGTAAAGTGCCTGTTCATTTCTTTGGCCCATTTATTGATTGGGTTATTAGTGTTCTTGGTGAAAAGATTTTTGAGTACTTTGTAGATTCTGGAGATTAGTGCTCTACCTGAAGTGTGTGTGGCAACGATTTTCTCCCACTCTGAAAGCTCTCTCTTCACATTGCTGATTGTTTCCTTTGCTGAGAAAAAGCTTTTTAGTTTGATTCTATCCCAGTCATTGATTCCTGCTTTTATTTCTTGTACTTTGGGAGTCATGTTAAGGAAATCTGGACCTAGGCCAACATGATGAAGGTTTGGATCTATTTTCTCTTCTATTAGGTGCAGAGTCTCTGGTCTGATTTCTAGGTCCTTGATCCATTTTGAGTTGAATTTTGTACAGGGTGAGAGATATAGATTTAGTTTCCTTTTGCTGCATATGGATTTCCAGTTCTCCCAGCACCATTTGTTGAAGAGGTATGTTTTTGGCTCCTTTGTCAAGTTTGAGATACCTGTAATTTATGTGGTATTTATGTGGGTTTGTCTCTGTGTCCTCTATTCTGTACCATTGATCTACCTGTCTATTTTGGTGCAATACCATGCTGTTTTTGTTACTATTGCTCTGTAGTATAGTTGAAGGTCTGGTATTGTGATACCTCCTGCTTTGCTCTTCTTGCTAAGAATTGCTTTAGCAATTCTGGGCCTCTTATTCCTCCAAATGAATTTCATGATTGCTTGCTCTATTTCTATGAGGTACATCATTGGGATTTTAATTGGAATTGCATTGAATTTGTATAGCACTTTTGGAAGTATGGCCATTTTGACAATATTAATTCTGCCTATCCAAGAACATGGGAGATCTTTCTATCTTCTCAGATTTTCTTTAATTTCATTCTTTAGTGTTCTGTAGCTCTCATTGTAGAGGTCTTTCACCTCTTTTGTTAGATTGATTCCTAAGTATTTCATTTTTTTTGAGGCTATGTGAATGGGATAGTTTTCCTAATTTCTCTCTCAGAGGATGCATCACTTAGGAATAAAAATGCATTAGATTTATGAGCATTAACTTTATATCCTGCTACTTTACTGAATTCATTTATGAGTTCCAGAAGTTTTCTGGTGGAAGTTTTAGGCTCTTCTAAATATAGAATCATGTCATCAGCAAATAGGGATAGTTTGAGCTCTTCTTTTCCTATTCGTATCAGAATAAGGTTTTAAACACAACACTCTGGAGTGTGCTTAAGGGTTTCTTGGCTGTTCAGGATCAGTGTTCTGACTCTCTCACAGTCTTATTTCCTACTTCTTTTCACTATGTTCCTTTGGAAACATTTACTTTTCTGCATCGCAAGGGCAAAAAGCCTTCCTCAGTTAATTCCAAGACTTGCCTTTACCTTTCCTCAGAGAGTGTCTCGAAGGGCTGGGTGTGGCTCAGTGACAGAATACTCACCTTAGTATGTGCAAGGCCCTGGGTCCCATCCCCAGAATCACAGAAGAATGTTTAAGAATCATGCAGGGTCAACCTGATTGCACCATCTCCCTCTCTGTGCCCCTCAGTCTTCCACATCCTGTAAGTAGGATCCTTCCATGTCCCATGCGCAGTCAGAATTCACACAAATATATAGAACCCCAGCACTTTCTGTGTCTTCCCAGAGAAAAGGAAAAGTCTCCCTATCATTTTAGAATCATCTCCTTTGCAAGAACTAATATTTCATGTTAGAATGCTTTGTGGTAATATTTTGGTGACTGTCCTGTCACTCCTCATATCTGTTTATATCTTTAATTTGCTGGGTGAGTCTGCCCTCCAGACTTTCACAATGTGTTCAGACCTGAGTGGTTCGACTACTATTCCTTATCTTTTGTTTCTTTTTGTGTGTGTGTGTGGGTACGCACGCATATGTGTGTGTGTGTGTGTGTGTGTGTGTGTGTGTGAAATATCAGACTAACAGGAGGTTTCTTTTGTTAGTTCTTAGGTCAGTTAAGCCACTTACTATTTCTTCCCCAAATATTCTGTTGAGATAATTCAGTAGATGCTCAGCCTTACTCCATTTTAAAGAATGAAAATAAGGTCCAGGTGAAGTTAAATTCATTATTTAGGATCATTCCATGAAAATCAAGAACAGAATTCCAAGAAGTTGAGTTCTGGCTGCTATAATCTTCATTAGTTCTTCAGTGAGGAACTCCAAGATCCAAAGTTTTAATAAAATATAATGCTGCCTAAAATGTTCCAATCAAGTGGTGTCACCAATCAGTTGAAGTTTTCCCAACTGTATCTTCTACACCATTTCTGCCTTGAATTCTACGAACATATCTTCCATAGCAACTTCTGTCTCTTTAAATGGGACAAAATTTGTTCTTTCTCTATTCAGTTAATTTCATTTCTAGCCAAAGAACCTGACTCTCATTCCTATAGGATGAAGTTGTTAGCGATAGAAGTCAAGGAAGTGATGTTTGGGAGATTCCCAAAGTCCAGGAATGGATTACATTCTGTCCTTATAGAGTTATATGAGCAGTGGTATGGTCACAGCTGGGGGTGAAGGAGGCAGGGGAGACAGCACGTAAGACATCAAAAAGTGGACAGAGAAGCATCTGTCACATACGACTTTGCTTAGCTGGTCTAGGATTGCCTGCTGTTTACTGCCTTAGTGTCTGCCTGGAACAGGCGTTCAGGGTGATTTAATTTGCTCTCTGCCTCCAGGTAGAACTGTACATGATACAGTCCAAATTTGTGGATACATCTTTTGTATAAACATCCAAACTGGTTTCCAACAACTATTATAAGGTGCTTCTGATGTCTTTCCTTAATATCTCTCCCTATAAGATCACCCTCTTTATTCTGTTCTCAAGGGAAATGAGAACAGCTGGTTACAGGCCACCCTTTGAAGATGACTGTGAATATACCTTTTGCCCTGCCCTCAGTGGCTTTATCTTCTCTCTGATGGAAAACCACAAGACATTCTCATTTTCCCATGATCTCTTACACTTCCCAGCATGTTTTCCACTGAAGATTCAGCACTTTGAAGTCATTTCCCCATATACTGTTTTTGGAAACTCATTATTTCTATTTGGCACATCTAACAGGCCCCTCGGCTGGTAGCCTCAAGTTCTGCTTTGAGATCTGACTGCATTTTCTGGTCCTCCTTAGTTTAACCGCGTTTAGCAAGAGTTGCTAGGTAGTGGTCATCTCCCCTTTCAGCTACCACCAGGGATGGACCCCTGCCTCCCTTGTCAGCTGTGTGTTAGGAAAGTATTCCCCAAGACTTTCCTGTTTTCCTGTGTTTCCTGTCAACACTGTGCCTTTGTCCATGTTCTTTTGGCCTCCTTTTCTTATGCCAATCTCAATCACACCCATCCTCTGACAGGTAGTTCAAGTCCATTTTCTATGGCCCTGAGTAATCCCCATGACCTCAGACTCCTCATGCGACCATATAAATTTATCATGGAATGATTTTCTGTATTAGGTTGTGGTTGCTCTTCTTGTGATAGTCCTGGGCAGGGATGGGAAATAGTTTCTTGTCTTAGCACAATGCTTAATGATCGGTACGAGCTGCAGGAAATGCTGTGGGGGGCATTCTGAAGCGGCATCGTAATTCAGTGAGACTGAGCATCACAACTGATTTAAGATAACGGCTGCAAGGAAAAGCAGGAACAAGAATAGGATAGGCACCATGTATTTGCCATCCTTGTTTTGGGACCTTTCCAGCTAGATTATATGGAAGGCATCGTAATGCATGTCTTTTGGATCTTCCTATGCTGAGCACAAGCAGGTACTCAATAAATATTTATGGACTGTCTAGTTGACATTTATGTGTGGGTGAGCACTGTCATTTAATGTCAAGAGAATATGGCCCAGCAGAGTGACAGCAAAGTGCTCTGCCAAAGTATTCTGTCCCTGTGGAGAAAGGGGGTTCCTTCTGTGAGAAAGGAAAGGGGCTGGATGTGAAACGCATCTCACTAGTCTTTACTGCAAGCATATGTGAAGCACTCACTGACTCCATCAGTCTTTCCCTGGATTTCTTAATGTTGAATTTCTTTGCTAAGTTTTCATTCCTTTGCCTAGACTCAGAGCCAAGTTGTTGTAAGCTTAAGTTATCCAAATAAAATGTCATAAGTCTGTGTATCAAATGCTTAAGTTGTCATTCATGGAAACATACTATAGTTAGAGATTTCTCCCTGATCCTTCCTTCTCTGTCAATGGTTTGCTTCAATTCTTCTATCTCCTCACTTTCTGCTTTCTCTTTCTCTTTCTCTACACTGAAGTAATTTCCACTTGCTATTTTTCTCTCACTTAAAACTCACCCTTAGTTCCTTCCACTTCAACATTATCATCAATCTGGAAAAAATAATTATCAGCACACAAGCATATCTCCAAACCTCTTTTTAGCATTTTAACAGAACAAGTATCAATTGATGGTGAAGGAGATCAATGGTTAGCCAGATGATGGGAGATAGTTGGACATAGTAGGGCATGCCTGTAATCCCAGTGATTCAGGAGGCTGGGGCAGGAGAATCACAAGTTTGTGGCCAGCCTTAGCAACTTAGCAAGGCTCTAAGCAACTTAGCATGACCATATCTCAAAACAAAAATAAAAAGGGCTGGGAATGTGGCTCAGTGGTTAAACACCCCTGGGTTCAATCCCCAGGTATCAAAATAAATAAATATATAAATAAAAAGATGGCAGGAGATAAGAGTCAACTATTGGCCAGATTCCCTGACTAAAGGAACGAGTCAGTGTTAGGCACTTCTGTGCACAGTTCTTTGTTGAGCATTTGAGGGAAATAAAAGGAAATGAGAAGCTGACTCCAACCCTTAGGAAAACCAACAGCCTAATCAGAGCCATTGGGAGAGGCAGCCATAGTTACTTTAAGAACTGTTGCTTATGGTTTTTAACTGGTCAAGGTCAGTGTAGCTTGAAGTTTAGAAATCAGGCTTTGCTGTGGAGACTGACTGCCCACCTTGAAACCAGCTATATGTGACCCAAGCAAATTACTTAGCTTCTTGGAGCCTCAGTTAGGAAACAGAAATAGCATTAGTTCTTGCCTTAGAGAGATGTAAGAAATAAGCTAATGCAAGCAAGCTGCCTGATCTTATGAAGTTACGTATACTGAATAAAGAGCATTCATTCATAGTTAACCAATTTCTACGTTAATCCAAATGACTGATCATGAATTGTAAACTGATAGAATCAGATATCATTGATATTAGCAGTTAATGTTGATATTAACCAAATCTACACATGATCATCCTGTTCCCATCAGAAACTAGGTGTAGTACATGGCTGCCATTGACCACAGACCCACGTCTATGTTAGAATTTACTCAGAACATCTACTTTCAGAAATGATCCAAAAATATTTCTAAGTAAAGCTCGGCATCAGTGCTTATTCCTCATCCTTTCTGTAGACCACCTTTGCTCTGCTCTGATATAGTTTGTCCTGGGACCTGGACGTCAGGCATCTGTGTGCCCAAATGGGAGGCTCTGTGGTTCTGGCTTGGAGGACTGGCTCAGCCCCAACAGTCTTGCAAGGAATGTGTGGGCCTGGGCGACTCAACTTCCCTGGAGCGATTGCATTTGCCACTCTCCTCTCTCTCTTTTTTTCCCAGTTTTGAATCTAGGTGGCCTTTCCACATTTTTAAGCAAATGGAAGTTGTGACGCGGCCAAGTAACCCTCAAACCTCTTTCTCCTTGAAAGGATGTGCTGCACCAAAGGGAAGGAAGAAATTAGTCAGAAACCACAGAACAATTAATACTTGAATGTACCCAAATGAAATATTACCTACTAGATGATCTGTTCCATTGCCAGCCCAGTGGAGATGTCCAAAGAAGAAAGAACACTGTGGCTTCCTGGATTGGCCCAAATGAACCAATGAACCTCTGTGTGTGTGTGTGTGTGTGTGTGTGTGTGTGTGTTGTATGACAGAAAAGTGAAAAAACTGTAAAATCTAAAGTGACCCACAAAGGAGACAGAGTCTTCACACTGCAAAAGAAATGTCTACATAAATATTTGCAATCTGTAAATGACTGGCTTAAATATCTACCCAAATGAAGACAAGGGTCTAGTCAAAAATACCCCTTGCGGCTGGCAGATTCTGACTCCCCTCGTGCTTGTGCACTTAGCACCCCCTGGGAGAAATCTGCTCACAGGACCTGTTGGAATTGCCAGAGTCTCCTCCAGTGAAGTCTCTTCCTCCCTCCAGGCCAGAGGGACTGTCTGCGTGAGGAAAGATGCAAGAAGGCGCATGCCACAAGAATGCAAGTTGTCCTCCAGGCAAATAGCTTGGTAAACCCCAAGCAGCAGGCTCTGGAGCTCATCTCCTGCTTCTGTGGGACATTCTCCTCACCCCCAGGCCTCACTCTCCCCACCCACGCTTCCAGGGCATCCCTCAGCAGGCATCTGCCCTGACTTGGATTTGCTTGGCTCCACTGAATACCACGCACTCCCGTCGTTTTGACAACAAAGCCTGTGACTCATTCCAGTCTTGTGTGTGTCTGTGTGTGCACATGCTTGCAGGAACTAAGGAAACAATTATATAAGTGAGTTTTGTGATGTTATCACCAAGCCATAGTGTCTCCATTTTTCAACCCCAAAATCTCTGTTACAGAAAGTACACGTGGTACACGTGATAAGGCCACCCACCTATTTCGTACATTACTTATTCTTTAATGGACCAGAACAGGGAATCTTGGCTTCTTGACTCTCCCAACCACAATCTCTGAAGTCTGCAAGTATTTACCAGGCTCTGTGATGAGCAGTTTCTTCCAGGGATGGAGCTCCAGTTACTTGTGTCAATATCTAAACTTTCCATACTTTATCTCAAAATTGTTGAAGAGAGACCTATTACAAGATCCATTTCTTGGAGTCTTTGACCAGATCACCTATAATGGGAGGGACTTGACCTGGCCCAGGACTACAACTCAGGTTTTTGATTTTTCGATCATGAAACAGTTATTTGATAAATCTAGGGAGTGATTTAACCTGGCTGCTTTCAAGAGTACGCCTGGCTTGTTAGATTTTGGACTTTTTCAAAAGGAAAATCCAATGCTTTTCAGTGGGGGTACATGATAGCTCAACAAAATTACAAAAATAGAAGACTAGGAGATCACTAGTAAATTCAAATATTGGAATTCCTAAGTTTGGGATCAATACTGAACCCATTTCTTGGTCACCATGATCCAGTAAAAACTACAGCCTTTGCCTTAACAGTTGAAGGAGTTGAAGGCTGAAGTTAAAATGTCAAGATGGGGGATGGTAGATTGTTCCCAGGAGTATGTCACTGGCTTTATCCCACTGACTTTCCTCTCTGTACTCACCAAGAAGAAAGCATCTTCTTGTCCTCCTCTGCTATTCCTCTGTCGACTCCAGAGAGCAGAATTATCCTCCTTGTTCACATGTACTAAACACTTATATTATTTATGTGATTCTTGTGGAAAAATGGAAAAAGAAATTTAAAAATAGGGACAGGATAATTTTAGGCAAAATTCTCCAATTTAAAAAAATCTATGAAGATGTCTCTAATTTTTATATTTCCAAAAAGGCAGTTTCAAGGAATTATGATTTTTTTTTCCTGAAAACCGAAGGCCTGGGATTAGAAACATTAGACCTGAATCATGATCTTCAAGGTGATAAATTACCTCTGTTCCCAAATAATGGTCTTTTGCAATAATTTGAGTGGCCATTAGGGAGTCTGGGAATTGGAATGTTATGAGGCATACACTGTGATATGGTAAGAAGTTGTGAACCTGTGGATCTGTCTGTGAGTTTCTCAAGGAAAGAGTGAGATTCTGGCTGCAAATGACCGACATGGATTCATTGATTCTGTGGCCCCCTATCTTCCCTGTGAATTTGTGATATGGTCCACATGTGCCTTGATGGACAGGCAAACAGGTAATTGCAGTGGAGATGGTGAGTGTTAGGACAGCATGTGCACCTTAGTGGCCCTCAGCCAGCCTGAAGGTGTAAGGAAGATTTGGGGGCAAGAGTCACTGCATGCTGATTCTCAGAAGAGAGGAGAGTCTGGCAAGAGCCAAGGAAGCCACAAATGTGGACCCTGGAGGATGACAGGACTCTCCCTTCCTCAGGAATCCTCTTATAGCTTCATGTGGTTCTATGCAGCAGGGCCTAGGGAAGAGAAGGCAGTGGAAAGAGGAAGTTGCAGGTGGGCTGGTTCAGTGGGGGCAAGGCTGGCACTGAAGCACTAGTTCATTCTGGAGGCAGTGGGAAACCCACAAAGGACAAACCCAAACAAATCTTGGCCTGCTTATGGGCCCCAAACCCAGGAGAGCATTGTGGTTACTCTTCACCCAACCAGTTAGAACCTAGAAGCTAGGAAGGGAGGAAGAAGGAAGGAGTATTTTGCCAAATTACATCCAAAAACTTCCTTAAAATCTTCCAAGGATGTTCCCTCTCCAAAGCCTACTTGTTCTGAAGGGATGATACCTGCCATGTCATAACTTTATGTTGCAGACGAGTTTTAAACAGAGAATGAGATTTACATTCTAGAGACCACCCTGACAATGCAGAAAGGAGACAAAGGTACTTTTAGAAAATATCAAGAAAAGCAGGGCATAGTAGTGCACACCTGTAATCCCAGTGGCCTGAGAGACCCAGGCAGGAGGATTGTGAGTTCAAAGCCAGTCTCAGCAAAAACGAGGTGCCAAGCAATTCAGTGAGACCCTGTTTCTAAATAAAATAGGACAGGGGATGTGACTCAGTGGTTAAGTGCCCCTGAGTTCAATCCCTGATATCCCTGAAAGAAAGAAAGAAAGAAAGAAAGAAAGAAAGAAAGAAAGAACCAAAGAAAGAATGAACCAAAGAAAGAAAGAAAGAAAGAAAATTAGAAGTACAGGTAATGGTAGTAGAAATAATAATTTTTCCCATGTGAAAAATGGAGAAACTGAGGCCATGAGTAGTCAGTAATTCATCAATCTGTATTGACCCAATACTCGGGGGCAGGAAGTGGGGAGCAAGGAAAATTGGAGCTTATTTACTGTAGTAATCCCAGGACATCCTGTGTGGTAGAACAAGGATTTCTGTTTGTTTGTTTGTTTTTGAAGAAAATGCTTTTTTGTCTTTAGATTATGGGGTTTGAGTTAACCTCCAAACCTAGTTACCTGATTCTCTGCAGCACCTTCCTGCAGCAAGAGTTGGGAGGCTGAAGGCACTGACCACTAGAGGGAGCTCTGCCTCCACCCCATGCAAAAATAAGAGAGAGGGAGAGAGAGAGAGAGAGAGAGAGAGAGAGAGAGAGAGAGAGAGAGAGAGACATAACTAAAAAATACCCAGTAGTACCAAAATGGTGGATCCATCAAAAGTCATCTGAACATGAGGTATCACACATGAGGTATCAGTGTGTTTATGCTCAGGGAGAGGAAGTGGAAGGAAAGACAACATATGAGCTGGAGATACCTCTGAAAAATTTGCAAGTAAAGATTGTGTGCTGGTCAGAAATTCCCCAGAACCCTTGGAGTGTATGTTTTAGGCAAGAATCTCTGAAGGACATAAAGTTACTCTTTTAGCAGATCCTCTAGAATAAGTGTATATCAGATCAGACCTGATGCAGAGAGAGCTCTGCAGGTCAGCTCCCTGAGTTCCAGTAGGATTTTCTGGTTACCCTTTACCCACTGGCTTAGCACTTAGAAGCTGGGAAGAGGACCCTGAAGTCAGAGCATTCCCCACTCTCCGTAGTTGGGTCTGAGAAAGGACAGAATGTTCTCAGAGAGGTCATCCGCTGCTGGCAGCTAGGAGGGGGATTGAGAGCAGGAATGAATCTTAGCTGGCACTCTGTGCTCCATTGTGGGGTATGGTGGGCTCAGTGGGGTCACAAGGGCTCATTCCCAGCTGGGCAGGAGGTGACTAATCTGTGCAGTGACAATCAGCATGGCATCCAGGACCTCGCCTGGTCTCTTGCCCAGACCATAAGCAGTCTGCTGGCCTCCATTCGCCAGGAAGCAAAAATTTTCCTCTTATTCCTGAGACTCTTTCTAGGATCCATTAGGAAAGAACAAGAAAGAAAATAATTATATCTCCCTCCCATTGCAAACTATCCTCACAGCAAATTACCCATTCTTAGTTAGAGAAAAGAAATATGGCTAAGAGGGGTAGGGACTGAAGCCCCCATTATGTCTCTTCTCTGTGCCTGCAGATATGTGTATACCACTCCGTATCCAGAGAAAGGGCTGGTTATTTACCAGGGCTCCCTGTTTACAGTCAGAGTGTTTAAAGGAGTCCAGTGGTCCTCCTACTGCAGCCAGAGGGGATGAGATTGCTTTTGTGCACTGGCAGGAAAAGAGCCCTTCTTGTTCACAGACTCGCCTGTCATACCCATGACGAATTGCACTGAGGAGGGGACTGCAGTTGAGGCTTTCCTTCTCCCCGAGGTTCATCCCCAGGTCTCCCAGCACTTTAGAAAATGAGCTGCTATAATTTCACTCTGCTCAAACAGCCTTCCACAGCCCATCCCCATTTCACTGTAATATGGCAGTGGGCTTTCTCACTCAGAAGGCCAGCAAGAGAGCCTCAAAGGCTCTTCCTCGCAGAAGCAAAAGATGTGTTCCTGGATGGTTGTTCTTTAAAAAAGGAAGGTTGATGCCCAATACTGTAGAATGTCAGGGTGGAAAAACTGGAAGCTTCAGGAGTGTGGGTGATGGGTGGTGCTGCCTGTCATGAAAGAGGGATGTGGCAGGATCTAACCTGCTCATGGCTCTGTACTTCCTGTGGAGCATCTACGCATATTGCTATTATTTTAGCTTTGGTGATTCAGGGTTCCTGCCCTTTTGGAACAATTTTCTCTGCTTCTCTGAAACTTATCAGTCATTTCTAGGTATGGTGGTGTACACCAGTAGTCTGAATGACTTGGAAGGCTGAGGAAGGAGGATGGCAAGTTTTAGGCCAGTCTCAGCAACTTAGCAAGACCCTGTCTCAAAATTAAAATACACAATTAAAAAGGGCAGAGGATATAGTTCAGCAGTAGAGCACCTCTGGGTTCAGTTTACAGTAACATCAAAAAACAAAAACATCTTACCAGCTCTCAAAATAGAAAAATATGATCTCTATCATCATGTGGGATTCATAATTGATCACTTTTTCCAATTCAATATTATAATGATACATATGGTTTTCCTGGTTAATTCGTGCAGTAAAAAGCTACTCTAAAACTTTATGGACTTAAAGAAATAATGAATCTTTTTAATTATTTTGTGGGCTAAGAGTTTGATAGGGTTTAGTTGGGCAATTTTTCTGCTTCCACTGGGGTCATTTAGTGGCACCCAGATGGACCTTGGGATGGCCTGGATCCAATGACTTCAATCACATGCCTGATACCTTGTGGGAATGGCTGGAACACCATCATTCAATGCAGTTGGACCTTTCATATGGCAGCTCAGGTTCCAGAGACCAAGGCAGAACCTGCCAGTTCACAAAGTAGCACAGTATCACTTCCCCTACCCTCGATTAGCCAAGTGATTACAGGATACCCAGACTCAAGGGGAAAGGGAAATAGATGCCTCTGCTGAACAGTAGGGGTATCACATAATTTGTAGTCACCTTTAGTGTGCCACCAGGGTCAGTTCATTGATGAAATTATATTCACCTAGGGAGGAAGGGTGTTGTCTTGTTCCAGGTACACTCCTCTCTCTATTCCTGAGGCATGGGGGCCAATGTATTAAGAAATAGTTTTAAGCTATTTGAGGAAATGTATGTTACATAGTATCAGGATATAAGCAAAAAAAATTTTTTTAAACAATACTAACAATACCTTTAATACACATCAGAAATGAGAGAAAAATTTCTGTCTTTTTCTTCTATCTGGAGTATATAGGTAGTTTTCCCTATCAGGGCAATTAGGGATGGTGATCATTGTTATTTGCTTTGTGAACCTACTGTGTAGATGCCCCCTGTGGATAGATCCTCTAGCCTGGCCACTGACCCCTAACACCATCTTTCAAAGCACATTCTGTTTTTCCTTCCACTTGTTCAGTGGATGTTGACTGAGCACACATTGCATGATGGTCATGGTGTACAATTTTTCTTATTTGGGCTTATGCTGATATTTCTCAGGGCTTCAGGCTTTGGGTCAGTGCAGATATGAAGAAAGCTGTGGCAGAGCATATTTGCTAAAAATGTGAATCTCGGCAGCTTAACTACCCTGGGTAGATGACAAAAGGAGATTTTGCCTCAAAATTCAAGTACCAGAAAATACCACTCTCTAGACCAGATGCACCTGGAGAAAGTTTTTGCCAGGTGTACCTGGTTTGCCATGGGAACATAGGAGGCTGTTCTCCAGCAGGTTTGGGAATGTCTCAGGGAGGGCATTTGGGCTGGTGTCAAGCTGTCGAGTGACATGGCCCATGGGTATCCTTGGCAGTTCCACTCTCAGTACTTCCAAAGTTCTCTGACAAGGCTAAAAACTCCTCATTCAACCAAAGATTCTTGCACATTATTTAAATAGGATGCAAATGCATGGTCTGCTCTGAGCCCTGGCAGCTTTCAATTTTTATATTTTCAGAACAGTAAGGCCTGCCATCAGTTCACTTGAAGTTCAATCCAAGATGTGCCTGTCCCTGACATTTGTTCATTCTTTATGCAGGTAACATTTTGGAGAATTTAAAAAGAAGTCATCTTTGTACTCCATTCCTTGCCACCCTCCAAAACAATTTTAAAAAATATTTCAGACATTTGTTGCATGCATAATAGCTGGAACATGACTAACTTATTTCCTACTGCCTGAATTTCCAAGTTGGATTCTATAATCTCTCTCTTTGGCAATCCATTGTCTATTTTTTTGAAATGATATTTCAGTGGTAGAAATTGCTTATTTGACCCAAGGGATTAGGCTTATCAGAGCACAGGCAGATTCTGTCAGATGGTTGAGCCTGGATGGTGTTGAGTTGAATAGCAGGGGGATCAAGCCCAACCGGGGACAAAGGAGAGTGAGTGCAGAGGGAGAGCTGTCTCTTCCCTTTATGATTCTTTCCTTCTTTCCCAGTGTCAGTTCTGAGCCCATTCACTCAGACGATGAGCACATAGCTTAGAGCTGACAGAAGCCCCACCTTCTTTGCACCTGGGCTCTCCGGTTAAGGCAGGCCTAACTGAAAGACAAAACCACAGACCAAGAGGCAGAAAAAGAATGAACCCAGGGAGGTACTGCTTGGGTGGTCATTTCTCTACACAGGCTGCAGGTACTTTGCAAACTCAGTTCAACCTGTGTGTGTGCATGTGTGTGTGTGAGGGTGTAGGTGTGCCTACTTATGTGTGCATCTGTGTATATGTGTGTATACATGTTCATATATGCACATACATGGGAGTATATATACAAATATGTTCTCCCTCCATGTATACACACACACACACTCCATATATATGGTATATGCATGTGTGTATACATGCACACACAAACACACATATTCTTTCTCTATGCACAAGCACACATATATGCAATTTCTGCATTATGGTTTCTTCAAAGAGAAAGAAAAGGAGATAAGGGGGAAAAACAAAGAAGTGGAAAAGGAAATAAAAAGAAGAAAAAAGACATAGAATGTGTGGCACAGCAGATTGGCAGGTCCCTCCAAGGCTCTAAAGTTCCTTTACTCTTTCTTCCTGGACACAAGTCCATTCTAGCCCAGAAACTACATTCCTCAGCCTTCTAGGCAGTGAGGCAGAGCCTGATGACTGGATTTTCACCAGTGGAATGAATGGTGAATCCTTATCAGTGGGACTGATATGTGTGATTCCTGCTTTATCTGCCCCAATTGAATCTGCTGCCCTCTCCCTGCATTCTGGAGTGCCACTAAATGTCAGCTGAGCTTTGATCATAGAAAGCTATGAAAAGGAAGGAGCCTGAGTCCCTGAGTGAGCTTGTGGAGCAAGAGAGCTAGTTTGCTGGTCAAGAGCACAACTAGCCTGCCACATGAGAATGAAATAATATTTAAGTTCATTGTCATTTAGGATCTCTCTGTTATAGTCCATAGAGCTGCATTGTATAAAGAGAAGAGGAGAAACTGAATAGCTATGGATATTTAATAACAGCATCAGTGGATAACATTAAAGAAATTGGCCACATTATGTTGTGTGCATATACAAATATGTAACAATGAATCCATTATTATGTATAATTACATTTCACTAATAATTTTTTTGAAAAAATAAGAGGAAAGCAGAGAAAGTGAAATGTTAACACATAGAAATGATTGATAGGAGGGTCAGCTTCTGTAAGGATGCTGGAGGAACTATGATATGTCCACAAACTTCTCCCAGGCCCTCCTGACAACCATGCAATCTTCTGCAGTTTAAGTTTAAGAACTTAAACAAAATGGTTACAAGATCTCTAGTGTTTATCTGAGTGACAGAAAACAAAAACAAGAATTACCAAATTAGAGGCATAATCATTGGTATAAGCAATGGTTCAATTAATCAATTGAGATGATTCTCCAGTGGAAGAGGTGGCTTACAAAATAATGAATACCCATTTCTCACTATGATCCAGAGAGGTTGAGTGAGCACTTCTCATGGGTAGTAGAAATGGGATTTCTATTTTGATTCCTATGATGATTGGGCATTTGACTTAGATTAACTTAAGGTCTCATCCAACTTAAATATTCTCCAAAAAAAGGTTTGGATCAGAGAAGTTGAGCAGCTATTTAAGTGCTGTGTGAGTCATTTTCATTTCAACTCACAGTTCATTTGATTTAGTGGACTTCAACATCTTAGCTCTTAAACCTGCTCTTTGAAAACCCCTAATAACTGGCTTCTACTTTCTTCCCTAGGTAAATCATAAGCTCACCATGAATTGTTATTTTCCTATGAACTGTAGCAAAATACTAGCTTCATGACTTTGTATTCTGTGGAAACCTCAGGTATGCTACCTTGACAGGTTAAGGCTAGCTTTCTGTTGTATGCATTTGGACTTGCTGGGAGGTCCCCATTCATGGAAATAAATTTCTCACTGACAATCTCAGATGACTGAGATGCCTAAAGTTCTGCCACTAGCATTCATTCCTTTCTATCACCCATGGCCCTTTCTGAGTGGCTCTTTCTAAAAATGCTATTGTCCATTGGTAGGCAAAAAATTAAATGTGTACATGGAAAGGGGAATGTTTAAGGAGGAAGTTGGCAGTGGAAAAGATCTTTAGGGCTGTCAATCACACAGCCCTCTTTGTGTCAGTTGCTAATACAGGAGAAAAACACAAGGAAGCCCTTCAGTGGTCCTTATTCTCCTCACCCCATGACTTCCAAACACAGTCATCTACCAGATCTCTACATGATGGAGAGCTGATGGTAACATACAGCCAAAAGAGCCAGCTGGCTGCTTCGCTTGGCCAGACTTCCCTCTCCTTACCTAGAGCAGCTCTAGGCCCTGAAACCCCACAAATAATCTTTTGCCTCTCAGTGTTTGACCAGTTGGCCAGGCCAGTTCTCTTTGGTCCTTTGCGCACAGGTCATCTGAGGAGAAAGGAGACTCAGGACAGGTAGTTTTTTTACTGGGAGAAAAGGAAGGATTAGACAGTGTGAAATAAGAGGCTGTGTGGAAGGTCAGGCATTGATGGAATGGAATGTCGTGCAATAACTGAAGGTCACCAGACAATTGGCAGAGGATGAGAGTGGGAGGCTGTGTACAGAATGAAAGAGAAGAGAGACTAGAAAACAAGACAATATATGGTACTTTGCCATTTGTCGCAATACATATAATAGCTTACAAACTTAGAAAACGTTCATTATGTATTTTTATGGCACTTTTTTCCTTCCTGTCATGCTATTCCTGAGTCTCATTCCTGGATATTAGAGAGGGATTTGGTTTCATCCTTAGCCTCTCAAGATAATATGAAACTTTTCAATACAATGATTTCTTATTAAGCTAACAGCTGCTCTTAGCAAAGAAATAGGCAAGAAATACATTCCTGAGAAAAGTGGATGAAGCTTGCCTAGAGAAAAGGGAAGGGAAACGAAGACGGGGATCAGAGCAGGACCCCATATTTGAAACCGAAAGACACTGAGGGCATCCCCAGATCTAGGTTGATCATTCACCATAACAATGCACCTTGAGGGTCATTGCACAGATCTCGGTGTGATATCAAAGAGAAAATTAAATGCATGGGACTCCAAGAGGTTGGTTCTGAAATTTGGCTCACTGAGGAAGAATCATTACAGGGAAGAACATTGTAGTTGAGAAGCCCTGCAAAAAGTTCTGCTGTATAATGTTCGTGATTAAACTTATTACCTGGTTGACTGTAATGCCTTGATGGAGACAAGGGAGGACATATTCACTTATTTTGTCCCCAGTGCCTACCTCAGTATCTTGAACATGGTAGAGTTGCTTGTCAAACATTTGTTCTTAGCGCTCACATTTCCCAGCCTCCTTGTAGGTAGGTGGCACCATGTGAATAGTCTTGTCAATGGGCTGGGGAGCTGAAGTGATGTGTGTCTCATTTATGTAGAAACATGGAAGAGCTAGGATAAGACCCTCCAGCTAGCTCTGCCCTTGCAACCAACAAGGGCATGTTCTCTGGACAGTGACGCTGTGAGATGGTGAATCTCCCTTAGACAACATGGAATATTGCCACCCACTAGCCCATGCCGGAGATGTAGCCTAAGCAACAAATAAGCTTTCATTATTTGAAACTTTTAAAATTTTGAGTAAAATTTTAATACTGCAGTATAAGTTAACTTATTCTGACTGATAGAGTATTCATTAAATTTTGTTTAAAAATGAAGAATGAATGAATGAATGAATGAAGTGGCTAAGCTCAATGACAATAGAACTACTAATGGTATCTCCTATTTGAATTAACCTCTTCATTTCCCACAGCTTTTTTTCCCCCTATCAATGCATAGTTCTTTAGTCTGTGCTGAGTGGCAATGAATACATTCTGCCTTCACTAACGGTACTGTGGGATTTTCAGGGAATGGAGTAAATATTGGGCACAATAAAGTATAACAAACTGTATTGAGCATTTGTCTTGTTATAGGCATTGTGGAATTGGAACTATGCAACTGGTTAAAATACACTCCCATTCCTTAGAAGACAATCATTCTAATAGGGAGGTGGAGCAGCAGACAATTATATTATAATAAGTATTGTGATAGCTGTCAAGACCAGCTAGCTGACATTAACAATAGCAGAGAGAAGCGATGTAGTCATCTGCTGATCCACTTCCCCTATTCAGTCTGGAAATTCCAGTCCAGGGAATCATATAAAACAAAACATTGAGGTAAGAGAGAGCAGGCTTGTTCGAAAGACTGAGCATGGCTTAGTACAATTAGAAAACCTTTCTGCCTCTCCTGTAGAGGAGATGATCTTCTTCTGTAGTAAAAGATGATTCTAGAAGAGTGAATTGAGACCAGATCATGAAGCCTTGTTGTGCCTCACTAAGGAGTTTGGTCTGCATCAGGGAGATAAGGATTGTAAAGTCCCCACTAGTCAGAGACATAGAGCAGTTGACATCTGTGTTTAGGTGATAGAAAACTAACAAAACCTTGAATAAGAGTATGATAGAGCTTCCACCTCCAAATGCACAAAGTGGCAGTGGTGTGGGAGATGGGACGAGAGGAGAGAGTGCTAGCAGCTCTTGGTCAGCAGGCTGTCCCGTGGCCCAGGCAGGTGATGAAGGACTGCAGTCTTGGTCCAGCAACTGGATTCAGAGCACATATAGTCCTATCATGAAGTCCTTCTGGAGCTTATCTCTAATCACACTTAGCCTTTTCTGAATCAGAACCATGTCTGTTTCTTGTTGTCTGATTCTCAAACTTTCAGGGGCATCTTAGCTCTTCTCTGTGAGGTTAACAGGGGTCTTCAGTTGTTCCTTGGGTGGGCCCCAGAACTCTAGGCTGCCTGTTTCATGGAGGCATCTAAAACTTTCTACGTGTTCTTATTTTCCAAACTCCTTTTTCAGGTTCTATCCTCTAGGTTTAAGATAAAACATAAAACTATCTCAACAGCAAAATTTCACTTAAGATATAATAGTGAACTTTCCAAAAGTATTTTATGAGGGTTTTTAAACCCCTAGTGAAACTGGTACTATATACATTTATATAACATTTTCTTGTTTGTTTTACATCAGGGTACTATCTATGACAAATTGGGGAGCTTTCTCTCTTGTTTCTATTTTTACTTCATAGTGAATACAAAAATAAATTCCAGATGGATTAAATAATTACAACATTACATTCCTCAGATAAACTCATTGAACTGGGCTTTTCTTTTGACCTACTCCATGTCCAAATTAGATCTGTGAGAGAACCAGCAAGTTCTCTCATGAATATATTTGGGGGAGTGTTTAGGAGGGGTATAGAGAAAAGGTATTGAAACAGATAATGTCCTGGACTTGTGCAGAGCTTCAATATGCATTTCGTCTCAAATAACATTTTAGTAAATAAAACAAAACAAAATATCTCTCTGTATGTGCTTCTTCAGTGTGATCCAGAGATACTGGAGATGGCTTTTGCCTACTTCACAAATTTTCATTCAGAAAAGAAACCACAGTGGAGACCCCTGTCCCCCATCTCTCTGCTCAGCACTGGGGCTAGTCTGGTAAATGCTTCCCTTCTCTTTTCCCAAAAGATGGCAACCGTGACTGGTTCCAGAGTTGAGTTTGGCAAATTCCCTCCTTCCCAGCATCACACCCTGGCAGCCCAGCTCTGTTCTTCAGCCATTGCCATGGAGAGACATAGATCAGGCCCTTTGTAGAGGCAAGGCTCAGAGCCAAGGCATTTATGCCCCCTGGGGCTGCCTTCTGCCATCCCTCCTGTTCCGCACAGCAACACCACCACTCGGCGCCTGCTGCCCCTAATTTGACATTGGGGGCTCCACTCCTTGGTTTTCATGGGGGGTTGATGCTGGTAGCAGGTCTTGTCCAGGGGGATGCTGATGCTGGAAGGTGGGTGAGATGCAGGAGGTGGAGTATTATCTGCAGTCTCTCTGCAGGTCAGTAGCTCAGCCAACAGCATCTCTGTGAAAAAAGCAGCAGAAAGCCAGAAGAGGGGGTTGTCAGTGAGTGAGGGGGCAGCTTACAAGAAAGCAACCACAGACTTTGGTGAGCCTTTTATACTTTGACAATACTCTTTCTATTTGTCACAGAATCACATCCTGGTAATGATCCTGGGAGGCAGGCAAGTGAGATAGGAACCATTAATCTCACTTTATAGATGGTGAAATTGAATTTCCAAAGAAACCATAGCTAAATCAGAGGTCCAGCTGGGGGCAGCATCCTGATCGTCTGACTTGAATTTTCATGCTCCATTTTGCAAAAATCCTGACCTATACTTTCAATTCTTCCCCCAAGCAACTTCCTTCTTCTTTAAATTTGCCCTCAGCTAAATGAAGGTCTAAGAACCTCCCCTTCTCTTCTTCTCCCTCCTTTGTAAATACTTGCTCCCTGATCCATCAGAAACCCATTCATACTAAAATGTGCATGGTTTGGCAATACTATCTTGCTCAGAAGGATTTGCATTATAACTGGAAGACAGAAAGCCTTCTTAGAAAAAGATGTAATACTCATGACAGAACCTGAAGCATTAGAAGTTTACTTTTGAGGGAATGGGGCCTTCTGACTCCTCCCACACAATAATCAGGTTGATTGCTGCTCTGCCAGGCTGAAGGCTAATTCAAAGGCTGGTTCCAATGATATAGAAAATGGGGAGTGGCTACTCTTCATCTTCACAGGGATCAAACAAGTGGCAGAGCTGCATGAACAGAAAAAGTCACACTACTACACAATCAATCCTGCTGTTATCTTATGAGGAGACTATGGATTCCTCCTGAGGTACTTCTGGGAACTTAAGGTCAGCCAGAACATAAAGTTCATTGAAGGAACAGTCAGCTCTCTGCCCCACTAACTTAACTCAAAAGCCAGGTTTCAGTTTCAAAGACTTGGAATATTACTCAGCCATAAGAAGAATGAAATTATGGCATTTTCCAATAAAATGGATAGAACCGGAGACTGTCATGGTGAACCAATAAACCAATCCCAAAAAAACAAAAGCTGAATGTTCTCTCATATATTCGGGTACTAGCACAATAAAGAGGGAGGGAATAGAAGCTCATTGGATTAGACAAAGGGAAACAAAGGGAAGGGAGGGAATGGGAATAGGAAATATATTAGAATTAATCATACATAACTTACCTATGTTCATGTATGAATACCACCCAGTGAAACTCCATATCATGTACAACCCCAAGAATGGGATCCTAGTTAGGACAAGTTATAATCCATGTATGTATAGTATGTCAAAATGCACTCTCCTGACATGTATATCTAAAAAGAACAAATTTAAAAATTCAAAAAAAGTTTTAAAAGACTCATGGCTCTGGCAGGTGTGTCATTACTGAAGCCAAGCTCAGCTCTGCATAGATGACCATTTTCTCCTCCAGTTCAGTCCCTTCATGGACCAGTCAGCCCCTCATCTCCTGCCCAGTTGTCCATCATCAGAGGTTGAGGAGTCTGAGCCAGAGGAATTCCAGAGGGCTTGCTGGCTTTGGAAGTACTTCCCAACCCTGGGTGATGATGGTGACAGACCCACTGGCAGAACTTGGTTGTTTGAAAAACAACTACATCCTGCTTGTTTTAAAGAGCCTTCTATTTCTGTGCCATAATTGTTTAAATCAGCACTTCATCGAAGGTACCAAATGTGCAAAGGAAGAATAAAAATGTATTGGCCTTCCAGAGCAATCAGTCTGTGGGTGAGGGGCTCACTGTGTTCCTACCAGGCGGTGATCTGTCCCGACTGGACTGTGACCTGTACTGCAGAAGAAAGGGAGGGAGCAGCAAAATACCAAATATATTCTGGGTAGCAATTTGCAAAGGCTTTCATGTTTTCCAAATGCAGGGCTTCTGTGTAGGGCTTGCATTTTATGACATGAGGCTATTTATTATGGGCTTGTGTTATGGGTCAATAATTTCCTGCTCCAAAATAACAGAGTGGGCTTGACCCAGACATCTAGAACTAAAGCCAGAAAAAAAGAATAAGCAGCCAGCAGAGGGTTGGGACAGTTATTTCAGGGTCTTTTGGGGTCATTTCAAATTGCCAAGTTTTACTCTTCTGAAAATAACAGAAAATTCTCTTCTTCCATTACCCCAACATCAAATCTGCATAGGTGAGTATGAACAGAGGAACAGCATCTAGAGAGCTGAACTGAGCTGTCTTTAGATACCACGATGGTGGCATTTCCTAGTTCCTGCCAGGAATTCCACTATTTGGTGAAACTGACCTTTTAAGAGAAAGGTGAACTAGCAATTATGAACTCTATAGTCCATAGAGGTTTGTCATACATTTTGCTTAGAGGTACAGTATGGACAATTTTTTTTTTATTATTTCAGTTTACAGATGAGGAAACTGCAGCTTGTAAAGTCAGAATAAACTGCCCTCACTCACACAGTAGAGCCCAGCCTTGGCTTCTGGGATGCCAAATCCTTCATCCATTCATTTCCTAGGAATTTTATCACAAACTTTCCTCTTAACATATTGCAGGAGTTTAGACCATAAGGAAACAAAGAGAAAAGAGAAAATATACCTAAACGAGGTGAAGGACTCCAAAGAGAGAGTTACCTGGAATGCAGGAGGTCTCTGGCACATGTGTGCTAGTTGCAGTTTTTCCTGGGGCTAGTTTAGATCATTGAACATTAATATGGGGTATGGTTGTAAAAACATTTTTTATTGTTTATTCATTAATAAAAATAACATACAAGGTTAAAATAGAAGAGTCCAAAATCATGAGTCAGGAAGCTGAAGTTCAGGTACAGGCTCAGGCAAAAGCCTGCCATATAGCCTTGAGTAAATCACCAAGGGACCAGCTTACCTGGGCTGGGGTCAGGAGGTCAGAAATGACCTGCAAAGAGCTGCCCTCTAACAGTCCAAGGGTCTCCGTGCTACAGGTTGAAGGAAGAGGCTTTGGGCCAGGAACTAGATCCTAACTCTCAAAAGGGACAGAGAAAAGCAGTCACTGGGGCTCCCTAATTGCTTTGATGCTCAAGTCCTGGGCTTGGAGGAGACAACCGGAGAGCTGTAAATAGCCCCGTGGGTCTCGAGGGATCAGCGGGGACTCCTCCGCAGGATCTCTAAATTGAGCAACTGTGGGAGGTGCAGACTCGGGCCCTGTTGGCAGGATGAGGGCTGAAGGCTGGGAAAGGCCCTGTGTCAATGGTTGGGAGGACCATAATCTCATGCATTTGTCTACTGCCTTCTTGTCACCTTCTCTCCTTTGATGTGTCCATCACCAACCCTAGAGGGCAGAAGGCTGGCGAGTCTATCATTCCGTTATGAAATGATGCAAGGAAAACTTGTAGACAGGAGGAGATGGGCGATGGCCCACCGCCCAGTCCAGGATGTCTCACCTCCTCTTCTTATACACCTGCACACACATAACACATTTAGAGAGACTGATAGAATATAAGGAGAGGAATCTCATTCTTGTTCCTTCTGAATTTGTATTGGTTCTCAGAAGTAACTACCTGGATGGGTTCTGAGGTTAATATTTGCCTTCCTCTCTTACAACCCAGTTGGAAAGGAAAGGTAGATCTGGCCAAAGTCTTGGTACCAGTTGCAGGTAGAGATGCCAAACTCTTCTTCTTCCCTGGCTCTGGGCAGTAAGGAAAATGCCAAGTGTGGTTTTAATCACCTATAGAACTTTCAGGACATTTTCTCCCTTGGAAAAACAGAGCTGACCTGGAGAATATGCTCATCCCCAAAATGAGGTGGACAGGAGTCACTTATTGTGCTTACTGTTCATCTGGAGGAGGGATGGTAAGAGAAGAGCCTAATTCATTATTGTGGGACTTGCAGCTTGGCAACTCCTGGATGTGAATCTATAAAAGGTGATAAATGTATCCTGAAAGTGTCATCACATAAAATCATGTTTACAGTAACCCTTCAGGGAAAATACTGAATGCTACAATGGTTACTTTTCTAATGTCTTGGGGAATGGCAGAAACCCAAGGAGTCATGCTCTAGCAGCAATTGTCTTCTAGGAAGGGCTCTTCCTCCAGTTCTTCATGTTTATTCTGTCCTTTCTCAGTCTTGCTTGGCTTTCAACAAGCAGCCAAGACAGTCAAGATCAAAATCTCAGGGAAAACTATACCTGTGCTCATCCAAGGGGTCTTGTCAATCCAATGATTTGGGGACAATTAATTCTAACCAACTAAACAGTGAGAGCTGGATTAGACCTGCCAGCAGGCTCCAGGTCTCGCTTGCAAGGCTTTGATTTTGTGACAGGTAAAAAGTTTAGGGGCTGGGATAAGATAGCTCAGGGCACCAAAGAAGGGGTGGGCCTATCATTGGGTCTTCTTTCTCTACTCTCACCCTCATGGCATGTAGACAGCCCTCTGATTAAAGGTAGAAAGTTTAAGAAGTACCATGTTGACACCATTAGTTATTAGCTTGTCCAGAGCCATGGTTCATGGTATCCAAGTCACCTTGGGCAGTGTGAAAGATAAGCACAGCAAAGGAAGGGGATGGGATTGACCAAGTTCCCAGTGACTCTAGAGAAGCCACAAAAAGGGTCTTCTGAGTCATTGGTCTCCAGGTCAGATGTGAGCCCCCCACAGAATAGTTGTTTCTCAGTTAAAACTTCATTGAGTTTCTTTGTTCTCATAGACTTCCTAACCAGGTAGGGGTCATAGGAGTGATAAAGCCAAATGTCCTAAAGCCCTATGTTAGTGAGCCCTACCTATCCTTCACTGGAAGCCAGACACCTGATGGTACTGTCTATCTTCAGAACCATACAATCAGTAAACATGTCAAACCAGATGACACCCTAGAGGGCAGGAATTCAGAGAGAAGAAACATAAATGTCAGGCTTCTGGATCAAGGACAAGGAGTTTCTATATTTTATACCCCTTCAAGATAGCATCAACCCAGGATCTTAGAATAGTGAATCTTCAGTCTTGATTTAAATGATGAGCAAGACAATACACGTGTCTTGATCAGTGCAAGGTGACTGTAGGTTCCAGCAGAGGGGAGATGTGAAGAAGGAGTCAGTGATAGAACAGAGAGAAGACAGCAAGGTGAGGACCATGTGGGGGAGGGTTTTCCTCAGGACTGCTGGCCTAGGTGGGTTCTCTGAGTAGAGATATGGAAAATCTGTGACAAGAGAAAGTGCTTCAGGGAGCCTCTGTTGGAAAGTGGGGCCCCTGAGAGAATGGATGAGACTTTAAGTCTGGGTGGCTATGCCAAAGGTAGATTCACCATCCCAGCTGCAAAGTCTACAGCTCTCCCCTGACCAGACCTGTGGTCTTAATTGGATTGTCTGGTTGGCTTTCATTTGTTTCCACTTCAATGAAATGGAGAGAACGTTTCTTATCTCAAATCTCCTCCTAAGGTGAAGAATGTTTTTAACTCAATCCAGGTTCTCTTCTTCAAGTGAGTCTAAGCGGAAACTTAAATGCACCCTTATCCAAAATCAGGTTCCATCAACCTTCAACAACACCTTCTAGTTCTTCCCACAAGGATGGGAGTTGATCAGCTGGTTTCATATCAGCAGTGAATGCTGATCACTGAGAGGTGAGGAACCTCCTGCTGGCTACCTCCACACCTGACAGCTGGGCAGAGCTGAGTGGCATAGTCAGGCCCTCCTCCCACACATGGCCTCCTGGAGAGACCCCATCTTTCCATTCTGGTCCTGAATCCTGCTGATTGCATCCCTTGAGGCTGTGAGACCTGCTAGAACATTTGGGTTTTGTCTTTAATTATAAACTCAAGAATATTTTGTTAGGAAGGCTCTTAGGGGACTGCTCTCTATGTATTTGAATAATCTTACCTAGATCTCTAAACACTTTACAAGGACCTTTCTAATTCGCCTCTTGGAAAGTGTACTTCTGTTATTGGGGTCAGAAGTAAGACCAGGCATTTGAGAAGCTCGTCTGGCTTCTTGATGCCACAAACCATGTCAGCTGATACTCAGACACAGGATCTCAGCTCTGTGCCCTGGACCCCATCTACTGGCACTCAGCTCTCCACTGAGAAAGAAGTAGAACCAAACTGAGAATGATCTCATAGGCTCCAGGAGAATTCTCAGAGCTGCAGATCAAGAGATTAATATCTCAGTGGTGGGGCTCCCTCTGAAAATTCTTAAGCATAAAATTCACAGATTCCCTGTCTGTATCGGAACAGACAAATCTCTCACTTTTTTGTTTTTTTAAAGGGAAGCGAAAGAGATATGTCCAGAGAGCCATACAAAAGAGATAGAGAGCAGGCTTCTCCATGTTCATCCAACTCTTTCTCAGCCTTTTTTGCCCATCCTCCCTAACCATATCAATGTGAAGCCAAGGAAAATAACCACAGCTGCAGGGGAAAACGACATCTTTGCTCTTGGAGGGTCTCCTGCTAGACACCAGGACAAAGTACCAACTAGCCTAAAACAACAAGGGTGGACCAGACTCACCAGCAGGCAAACTGTCCTCTACCTCACTCCTTGTCCGTGTTGATGGAGGAGCATTGTCCCAGTCCTAGGAGTGTCTTTGCCAACTGCCCAGCATGAACAATCTGAGCTCCACCCTCCCTTGCTCCTCGCACCCCTCGGCAGCCACTGGCCCTGTCAGGCATGCTGCGCAGAGATTCGAGAGCTGCCAAAAGGTTTTGGCTCTGGGCCACCAATGCTTCCTGATGCAGATGAGAGGAGAGTCTCAAAAGTGCCGAACTTGGGAGAGGGAGAAGGCTGCTCCCCTTCAGAGAGTCAGCACACTCCCTCCCTAAAGTGGGTTCTCCAGACATCTAACTTCACAAGATGTTTACAAAATAAAGTCTATGTTTAAATCACACTAGAGACTCTCTCCATGAATTATTAATTCACCAACAGAGGCAAACCTACCTTAATAGGTATCAGGATTTTCTGATACTTAAGTAGCATCACTTGTGATGACTGGACCTAAGATAGTTTCCCCAAACTGATGTTATTTTATGTCTTCAAGAGTGAGAGGTAGGAATAGAGAGGCAAAGCTAAGTAAGTTTTGTTTTTTGTTTTTGTTTTGGTACCAGGGATTGAACCCTGGGGTTTAACCACTGAGCTACATCCCCAGACCTTATTTTTTATTTTAAGACAGGGCCTCACAAAGTTGCTTAGGGCCTTGCTAAGTTGCTGAGGCTGACTTTGATCCTCCTGCCTCAGCCTTCCAAATTGCTGGGATTACAGGCGTGCACCATGGAGCCCAGATGGATTTTGATCTTTCAGTGAACTAGCTATTGAAGAGCATAATCCTTTAGGCCTTTGTGTGAACACATTCCTGCTGAAATCCACTTGGAACACTGCAGAGGGGTTTCTCTTCTTACCCTCTCTCTCCTCAACTTCAGTGGTCATAGGTGAGCTCAGTTAAGAGTATAAGAATCAAATACCATTCACTCAAAAACTTTTTTAAAAAAAACAACCTACTGTTATGGAATGACGCGAATTAATCACAAAAACATTGTATTATGGAGAAGGAACCAGACACAAAGTAAAAATGAAGTTCAGGAACAGACAAAACTAATCCACGGTGACAGAAATGAGGACAGCGGTTGCCTTTGAGGGCGTGGTTGTCTGGAAGGTGACTCCTGTTCAGTTCTTATCAGTGAGCAGCCTGCTTGTGCATGAGGAGGGGGATTCACTAATGACACAGATTTGTTCTTTTGAAAAAAGACTTTATTCCCCTTGTCCTGTCAGCACTCATACTTGTCCCCCATGGATTCTCAATGTTATATTGAAAATCTTTTAGAATAACAAGAAACCACTGTGGACATATTCATTATTCAGATCAGGGTAGAATTTCCCTGACAAATATGATTCCTTGTTTGAATCTAAGGAATTCATCAGGACGTGTTTTAATTGGAGACACCCCATAATTTCCTAAGTCTAAGGGAATTGCAAGACTTTCACTGGACCTGCCCTTGCAGTGTGTCTATTCATACACAATGGCAAGCCTCAAGGAGATGTGCTAGCTGTTCAGCCCTCTTGAGGCAGAACTACATGCTACACAGGACAAATAGGCTCACTACCGGTTGCTTTCCCAGCAGTAGACTCCTTTCTTTCTTTATTCACTACATTGCATTTTTATTTTCTGCATTCAGATGCATTGACATCTGGAAACTATGGATCCCAGACAGACTGCCCCTCTCAGGGTTAGTCAATTTCCAAAGATAGTAAGCAACTTGCCTTTGAGTGTAATTTCCAAATACAAAACAACCAATCCAGAGCCCACACCCCAACGTCCTCCTTATTATCTTTTAAAGTCCAGGCTTCCCTGCTCTAATCATCCCTGGGTCAGGTATGGGCCAACTAGGTACAGCCCCTGTGCCCCAGAGCAGCTGAAATTGTTCAATGAGCCAATCCTAAGTTTGTTCGCCCTTCCTTTCTCATTCTTTTCCACAGAAACCACAGTAGACTCCCTCTGCCTCCTGAAGGACCTTGGTGCTTCCCCTTGGCCCAGGCATGGGGTTCTCCTTCCTCTTGGGAACTGTAAGGAAAAAAAAGTCTCTAAGTCAAAAACTGTTTTTTCAATGGCAGCTTATCTGTTGGCTTCACCATATCACTGAATTTTCTGTGAATATATGATATTTCAGAACACATACCCATAGAGGCCATGGTTCTTTTATCCGGGCTCTCCATTTCTCTTAAGTCTTTTGGTCAATGTGTGCTGTAATAATGCTAACACCTCTAACCTCCTTGGCATTTATTCATTCATATGTAAGTACAGTCCTCCCTCAGTATCCTGGAGACATTGTTTCCAGGACCCCCAAGAGTACCAAAATCTGCAGAGGCTCAAATCCCTTGCATAGAAGGGCGTAGTATTTGCAATATCAGGTGCTCACATCCTCTGGTACACTTTAAGTCATCCTTAGATTAATTACAATACCTAATACAATGTTAATACTAAATAGCTCTTATACTGTATTGCCTAGGGAATAATAAGGTGGAAAATGTCAGTGCATATTCAGTACAGATGAAATTTTAAAATACATATATATTTTCAATCCACAGTTGGTTAAGTCTGCAATTTGGAATTCACATATATGGGGGACTTACTGTACTTTGCTGTACTCAAAGAGCCCATATTGTCCCATTAGGTCTTGGTTATCAACAGGCTACAGACAGGTCAGGGGACTGAGTCTAGAACTCCAATAAAAAACAGAAAACAACAACAACAAGATAATCACTTTATTTTTGGTCAGATTTTGGCTCAGGACCAGAACTTCTGATGCTTCTTGTTGAGGCAGAAGCCACCTCTAGATTGGCTATTGTAGTGATGGAGGCAGTTTAGCCAGGATGGAAAGTGTGGAGAGAGGGGCAGGAAGTGTGTACACAGCTCTTTCTGACTGGTGGCTACTGAGCATGTGGCCACGCAGCATCACAGGATGCTGGAGGAGAAGGCCAGGAAGGAAGGAGAAAAGCTGGGAAGCATTTGACCTCCCAGGGCCAGCAGGTGAACAGACTGGTCTTTGAACAGAGACCCTCAGAGCATGCATGTGGTGATCTTTCTACTCTATCACATGTCCCTAGAGGGTAAATAAACCAGAAGAGGCACTTTGAAGGAAAAAGCACTGGGAGTTGGTGACTAGTTAGGGAGGAATGAGTAGGGGATGGAATAAATATCAAAGTCAACTTAGAACAGATGTGTTTGGGGAAAGAAATGGGGAAGTGGAGGCTAAAGTTCCAATGCTGGCAGAGCCTAAGATGGTGCACAAGTGCCTAAGTTCTGGGAGTTTCCCAGATCTCATCCTAGAGGAAGAAGTCAATTGATGTGGGCAAATGATGCCAGGAAAAAGGGATGCAGTCACTGTCCTGCAGCCAGGCCCCTGCTGGGAAGCAAAGCTGTTAGGCAAAGGGGGCAGCTTGGCTCTCAATCAGTTCAGAGGGTTTGTAATCCCCGCAGTGCCCCAGAAAGCAGACCTGCCTTCAGCATCCTCCTCCATGCTCCCAGCCATGGAGGCCCTCTCCTCACCAACCCCTGCCCATCCACTCCTTATTCACCAGAGCCACCTCCCTGCTCTTGCTCCTAGCTCCTGAGATTTTGGGAGACTGAGCCAATCTCAGTGAGGTTGCCTGAGGATACAGATCTCTCCTTGTCTCTACAGGCTGCCTATCCTTGTCACAATAACAATAAGATCCATAGATGGGGGAAAAATGCCTTGAAAGTGCTTCTCTGCAGTATGAGGAAAGAACTGTTTCTTAGGCTGGAGACCCAGCTCTGGAAGGCTATCCATGGATTTCCAAAGGGTCTCGAGGCCTCTGAGTAGTGATACAGTTTTTGAGTCATCAAATACTAATTGCATTGATTACTACAATCAAAAGATCTGGCTCCTGCCTCAGCTGGTCCTCCCCTCTACCTCCTCTCAAGTTAATGGAATATTCCTCCTCCTTCCCATCAACAGAGGATTTTGGATATTGATGTGGAGGACTCAACTCTGCCCAGACTCAAATAAACCGCAGCATATAGTTTCAGACCCCTCCTGTCCCCTGCCACATAGCACCGAGACCTACATTATATACCAATCCCTGCTGTGGCAATGAGCTTCCAGGCATAAACTGGTTGTCTTTTATTCAATTGCACTGTAGCTATGGTTCCTTTCCCAGAGCTCACTGACCCCATGGCATGGGTGTTCTTCAAGGGAGAACCCAGTGGGGAAGGTAAATGTTTTCCTGTCTCGTAGTTAGATAATCCTACTGTAAAGGCTTTGCAGCTGCTCAGAAGCTCCTAGCAGGATGGGGCCCTAATTGCCCATGGCCATGACCACCAGCTTGATAGCATTCCCTTGTCCATGTTTTCCCTCCTTCCCTGCTTCTCTATCCCCAACATCCGATCTTTGAAGAAAAGACTTGGGTTCAGGTAGTTTATTTTAGGAAATAATCTGTATCCCTGAGGGAATGGGGTGCTGAGAGTACAGATTATTTCCTAAAATAAACTACCTGCACACAAGTCATTTCTTCTGGGGCTTATTCATTCTTGTATCCTGCATTTCAGAAAAGAGAAAATTAGGATTTGCAGATAACTTCTGAACTCATGTGGAGCTAGATTTTTACACCTTTCTCCAAGGTGTGCATGTTTTCTGTACCACACTACTCTGAACTCTTTGAAACCTTTGCAAGAGCATGAAGAAAGCTTCTACCGGGATTGCTGGTTCTTTAATGCCTTGATCAACTATTATGATGTCACGTGGCTGGAAATGTAAGCCTTCTGAAACACCTAGGGGTGGATGAATGAAGGAGATGGGGAAAGGGAAATAATTGAGAAATTCCATCTATGTTGGAGGGGTAGCTTCAGAGAATAGGAACCGCAGCTAGATTGGCACAGGCACATTTTGTACTACTGGACTTGAGATTGTCACTCCAGATTCAGAGGGTCCCTGACCCCAATTGTAGCAGATACTTCTCATCTGTGTAGCCGTCATCCAACTTCCAAGTGCTTTGCCTCTAATGACTTACACCTGCATCCTTCTTCAGAGCAGTGTCCTTGGGCTGTTAGAATTGCTTTTGTGGCAGGAGTTGGACAGTTGATAACCTCTTCCCACATCCTCCCTTTAGGTGGCTTATAGCTCCCTTGCCTTCAGGGGACACAAATTCTGTATTATAATGTACATTGCAGAGACTTCTGCAGGACTAAAACTGGAGGTTCACCTGAAATTATACCCTTGCTAGTTTTTTTTCTCCTCTTCTGTCTGCTTGCCCTATTTTCTTATCAATATCTCTTGGGAATACTCCTTTGAATCAGAGGAATCCTCCTCCCAGGGTCTATTTCTGCAGAGCCAGATTTAAGAGAGCAATCACTTTCTAAGTGTCAAGGATGCAGTGACCTTAGAGTGCTCATTGTCTGGCAGGGAATCGAGGTGAGCAAATAAGTAATTACAGCATGGACTGATGCATGCCCGAATGCAGGTTCACATGGGGGTATGAGAATACCCACAGCTTTTAACTGATCTCTATCTTTCCCAAATACTGAGGTAGGAGATGGGCTTTGGAGTCACAGAAGCCCATGTTTGAATTCCAAATGCCTCTTACAAGCTGGGTGCTCTTAGGCCAACTCAACTTCTCTGATCCTCTGTTTCTTCCTTTGTAAAATGGGTATAATACATAACTCCTGTAATTGTTATAAGGATGATCTCATCCATGGATAATAAATGTAAACTTCTTGGCCTACTACCAAGTCCTTAATGAGCATTCAATGATGGAAGCTTGTTTTTGTGGGTATTGTATGCCTTCGACATGATCTGGGTGTCTCTGTATAATGTCACATCAGTCACTGATGTGTTCCTGAAGGCTTACTACATACGAGCTGCAAGCATGATGTCATTCCATCTGTTCCCAAAACTACGGAATTACCAGGGTTGACCAAAGGAGAGGGGTCTTCCCTCTCTTCTGTTCACCCCTTGCATGCAAAGTCTGGGAGTCCACACTCCATCCCCCCAATTACTCTGTGAGCATTGCTCTTTCATTCGCCAATCCTGAGTTTTCTCCTTTGTTTGGAATGTTTCTCTGTGAAAGAAAAACATTCCTAGCTGCCCCATATCTTCGCTGCCCCAGGCTCATGAAAAGCTAAATCCGGTCTTGGCTCTCCAAAAAAGAATAAATCTCAGCCTGCCCCCAAAGAAGTTGCTGTCATAATTACATCTCCTTTTGGAAGTAATTTTGACTTAATCGCATTACAGCTAGATTGCACCATTTCCTTGGCCAAAGTTGGTTCCAAATTGGCTTGCTGTTTCCCTCCTGGTCCATAGATACATCCATCTCTTTTTTTGGTGGTTGCTTGCAAGGAAAATATCTGGTGGTTTCAAAGGAAGATCAAATGAAATGCCACAGGGTGGCACTGATTCTTTCTGCTGAGAAAACAGGGTAACAGTTTTCACCCACCGGTCCCCATTGGGACTGTGTTCCCTATACCACCCCAGCCTCTGGAAGGACCAGAGCTGGCCTCAGCCACTGATTCCCAATTCATGGTGCAAGAACACCTAGGTGAATATTTCAATTTTTATTTCTGCTTGTTCCCTCTAGTTTTCCTCCTCCCCATTTTATATTCCTCTTCTATAGGTCACCATTAGGGAATTTATGACATTATCAATGTGGCTGACCCTTAGTGATGGGTCTTAGCAGAGTTGAGTTATTCTGCAGTGCTGTTCATCACAATAAGGTAACATTGTGGGATATAAGAAGGGGGCAAGGTGGCCCCTGCCAATTCAAAACAACATGTGATGAATGCAGTGGGAACTTTTTAAAAGGAAGAATGTGAACTGGGATGGTGTAAGAAGGCTCCACAGAAAAGATGAACTGAATTCTATTTGGCTTTAAGACAGAGAAGAGTGGAAGCTGATCCCAGTAAGGCAAACTTCTGAAAGCAGACACGGAGGCTTCCTATCACTGTCACCTTTCCATGTGAGAGGAGTTAGAAATACGGTTAGACATGCATGATGTGATTAGATTGCAGATGGCTTTGGACACCAAGGTGAGGTCTGTATCTGATTGTGATTTGGAAATTCATTTGGGGAGAAATCTAGGATTTAATTAGCCAAGAACAGTTGTGTTTATTGATTCCTATTTTTTGGATTTTCATGCTTCACCTCTAGTGGAATGGAAAAACAAGTGGAACCTGGATGGTAAGAAACACACCAGGGACAGCTTAAGGCTTCCTTCTCAACACTGGGGGATTCTTGAATGGGGAGTAACCAGATAAAAACAGTGTTTAAATTGGCAAGAGCAGATAGAATGGGAAAAGTTTCATTATTACTGGCTGACATTCTCTGAAATGTCCCAACAGGCCCTTTCATCCTGGAATCCTCGATGTGTAGGCAGATTAAGCCCCCTTCTGGGACCCTTACTTCATATCATTACATGAGCCTTCCCACTCTTACTAAGCGTAGGCACCACAAAGGGAGGGCTTGCTGCATCTCCATCCTTTGCTCCTTCCTCAGCCTGGTCTAGACTGCTAACATCTCCTTCGTCAGCAGTAGTAGACAACCTCCACCACAGCAAAATCCTCTTTCACATCTGTCTTTTAATAATTCACTCATTCGTAGACGTATACGGAAGATCCACAATGCATAGGGCTGTTTCCTCTTGTCCTATGTTTTATATACCAGTGAGTACCAGCTCATCTTGCAGGACAGAGAATCTCCCCATCATCACCATAGAGTCCAGCCCTGACCCTGTGAGGATGGCATGAGAGGGAATTGTCCAAGCAGTTCTGGAAGCCAGAAAGGGTTTTGAGAGTGGTTATTAATGGAGGACAGAGCAGTGTTCACGTGGAAGAGGAACTAAATGTGCTGAGGTTGCCAAAATGGAAAATGCCTGTTAATAGCACAAGTGACACATCATCGATCACTCACCGACAGACTGAGCCATGAGCCGGCTTAAGGAAACGTAGGCTGCATGCTAATGATGCCCAGAAGGAGCAATGGGAGCCTGTGTAGCCACCTGTCCTGGTTACTTGCTTATGTAATACTGCAGAGATAATAACCCCAAAGTTTTCACCCATCACAAAACACTGGTATAGGACATGGAGTCTGGAGAAAAATTAACCTGTATATGTACCCTTTTCTTCTATTGTATATCAGAGAGACCTTGAATTGCAAATCAAATGAGAAGACATGTGTCACAAAACTCCAAAACAGGGAATGGAGTAGAATTGCTAGAAAATCTCTGCCTGCTTTAGATCACAAAGAAATCAATTTAGACACAGTGAGAAAGTTAAGATATGGATTCAGTGGCAAATGGAGTTTCCCTGGCTTTCCTTCTTTGAGGCCTCTGGGTTTTCTTTTTTAAGAAATGTGTCTGAGGAGAAGTAGGCTTTTGAGTGCATTTCAGTTTTGTGGGAAAATAATCTTTGGGAGATACTTTGAGGCCAAAGGAAGCCTAGGTCATTGGAGAAGTTTAGTTTTTCCCATTCATGACCTTCCTCCTTTGATTCTCCTTACTGGTTCCCAATAGGCTATTTCCCATGTTCTGGTGTGTGTCTCCACCTGGAAGAAGGCCCTTTCTCCCCTCATGTTCTGTCACCTTATAAAGGGTCGAGGAGTGTCAATGTGTGTTTGGGGGAGACCAGAGTGTGAACCTGAACGTTGAGAGTCTGACCATTGAAGCTGAGGGAGAAATTTCACGCACATGTTAAAGGAAATTATCAAAGAAGTGGTGGATCTTTGCCAGCTGCCCCCCTGAAAAAACCTTACGGACAACCCCCAATCTCTCTGTGTAATACTGCTTTCTGAGCCTACTGACTTTTGGGGACCTTCTAATAATGACAGTAACTACAAGGATGATAGTTACCCATCATGATATTGGGCATTTTTTTACATTTTGCGATTAACTTTTTAAAATGAGAAAAATCAAGGTTTGAGATAGTTTTTCCCAAGGCTACCCAGAGCTGTGCAAGTGACAATTCTGGGGTCAAGCCAGAATCAGACCAATCTCCTTCATTTTCCCACACTTTCTGACCTGGCCCTACCCTCTGCCACAGCCTTGGGAGGGTACTGGGACACCTGCTTTCCAAGGCTAAAGTGTGGGCAGAGCCAGTGCCTGGCACCACAGGGCTCTTAGCCGGGATTTTATTTGAAAGAAGCTAAAACAGCTTCCTTAGCTGTTCCGAGGCAACACCTAAATGAGATGCAGTGGTGCAGGCTCCCTCCTTGCACTCTTCTGTATTTTCTGGAAAGCACTCTCTGGTGGATGCAATTTCTGGGTTCCTAAAGAGATGAACGTGAAATCCTGACTCTAGACACAAAGTGCTGTGCATGCAAAGGCCTGGGGCTTCATTTCAAGGTAGGCTGACAGGTGGATGAGGGTTATCCCTCACAAAGGGTTTTTGTGAGCAATTGAGTAAAGGGAGCCTAAAGAGTCATTCAGAACTTATTATTTGCCACCCATGGTAGTGGGGCTATCTGTTTGTCTTGGTCACTTTAAGCTGCTATGACAAAATCTCATAGATTGAGGATTTATAAACAATGGGAATCTATTCTTACAGTTCCAGAAACAGGGCGATTCATGATGGAGGTGCCGGCTGATATGGTCCCAGCTAAGGGCCTGCTTCTTAGTTCATCGATGGTTGTTTTCCACACATGGTGAAAGGGACAAGGGAGTTTCCTGGGATCTTTTTTCTAAGGACACTAATCCCATCATGAAGCTTCTGCCTCATGTCCTCTTAAAGGGGCCACCTCCAAATGCCATCACACTGAGATGGATTTAACATGAGTTTGGGGAGGTGGAGCAGACATAAAGATTCAATCTGTAGCAGGCTTAACCCACTTTACCAGTTTTCATTCTGAAATGGGTCAGTGTTGGTAAGTTGGATCTATCATGCTATTTCACAAAGGAGGAAAATTTTGATTTGCCCAGAGTCAGGTATCCCAGTTAGCGCAAGAGTTTTTCTAGCACTCAAGTCTCCCACCTCCCACAGGATCCAAGTGTTCTTCACTCTACCATGATTTGAAAGAGATCTTAACCTATTTTCCCAAATTTATCGCCCAACACCCGTGTGTTCTATGTGAATTTTATTCCCTATCCTGAAGTAAATAGTCCCCCACAGGCAGGGTCTACCACAAAAGTTGTAGCTTGCTATGAATGAACTCATAAAATGGTTCCAGGGGGAAGTTTGGGGAGAAGCAGGGAGAGAGCATAAACCCTCTATGAAATCCATAATTTGGATTTTCCCAAGGGTGTAAAATGTCTAGAAAAGATACCACAGGCCATCTTTGGTGACCCTACAGTCCGGTGCTCTTGTGCTCTGCTTCTCTGAAGTAATGAGGAGGAACATTTTCTCCCTCATCTCCTACTTGGATAGTGTTTGTCCAGGGTTCCATGGGCTGCTGTTTTTTCAGGAGTCAGAAACTCCTTAGGGGCAAGGCAGTGTGCTAATGAACTCCCCAAACTGGTGGCACTGCAAACCTGATTGTCTCCCTAATCTCTGGCCCTCACAGTGTTCTCAGTCCCTGCCTAATTGGCACATGTAAATGACAAGCCACATCCATATGCAGCTCCTGGTGAGCATCTCAGTGGTTTTGAGTAGCTTACCTACTTGCTTAGGGGCTGAGACCTTTTTGGACCCATAGGGATAATGTCTACTGGACCATGCAGAAGGACCAATACACAGTCATCTCTACCTTCTCTTTCAAGATGCAGTTGAGCCAAAAAGGAGGGAGGAGACACAATGGGTCAGGATCGATGCTGACACCGTGGAGCAGATTAAGAATTTGCTGTCTGCACCCAGGCATTAGGAGCAAGCAGCGACTTGCCTCTGGGAGGAGCTGCCCTTCCCAGGCTGGGCAGGCACTTTGTTGTAATTCTTAATCATTTCTTAAAAAAAAAAAAAATAGCCAAAAACCTTCCATCCAGGAGAGGGTCATGTTCCTCCTCTTTGAGGGCTTGGCTAGGACTGATGACTGTTCCTTTTTAATGTGATGGGCTCTTGTCCAAACAAGAATGATGGGAAGGATGGAAAGTCATTTCACTGAAGCAAGATTTTAAGACCTCAGTGTCAGGATAAGACAGTCCCCACTGCCATGGAGCTCCTGGTCTAACATTTGGGGAATGCAAACATATCTTGTGCATCTTAGCAGTGAGAACAGCCCAGGCTATGACTCCTGATGACATCTGGAATGAGGAGAGCCATAGACATGTACCTTAGTTTTCTTCCTGCCCCTGCCTCTAATATTCTGGGTGGACCTGGACAGGTTCTTTCTCTGAATCTGTTTCCTCCTTTGTACTGTAGAAGCAGAGGGTTGTGCTCAGCTCTTCCCTAGGCTGTTTGGAGAAACTTCGAGGAGCTGAAAAGATGCCTATAGGAGAAAACAGAAGACTCAACCTGGTTACTACTGACTGGCTGATCACCTTTGTCTGACAGGTCACCCTAAAGTCTTTCCTGGGCACCTGGTCTTGGAAATCTACCAATCTCTGGCCTCTTCCCCTTAAAAAGTGAAGGAAATCTTACCTGCCTCTGTTGTCCCTAATGGAGGTCAATTTGTTCCCAGGCCCACTGCCAATGCTATGGTTTAGTTTCTCATTTTTATTTCACCAGACTGTTCCAGGCTTCTGTCCTGTCCTATATTTTCCAGACTTGTCAAGCCAAGCCATAGGCTACACATGTTGGCCTTGCCCTATGCCTTCAGGGGCCTCCTGGTCTATAGACACCTGTGCAAACACCTGGCCTAGCCACACTCTGGCCTTGGCCTGTCCATTCACATCCCCTATTGTTCTCACTCAGGTCAGAAGATGTTGGCCCCTCTTCCTTTCACTCCAGGCTTTGGGGGCATCTCTGCCTGTAGTGACTTCTCCCCACCCCACCCATAGACCCACAACTTCCCTCCCACCTTGCCACCCTTCATGTCCCATCTCAATTATAATCTCCACCCTGAAACTTGTCCTTCTAAGACTCCAGAAGGATGAGATCTCTCTTCTCTGACCCCACTTTATTTTTATTGTTTTTGTGGGCTAATATTATGACACTGGTGAATTTGTCTCTTTTTCATACCATCCTATCAACTCAGTGAAGGTCATGTCCAGAAGTGGGCATTTTGCCCCCAGGGCTTGGGGCCATTGCTTGGCCTTGGTGGGGAGCTGGTTAGTGTTCAGGGAATGATGAATAGCTGAGTGAGGAAGGGGCAGATGCAGATGCCCTGCTGCTTAAACCTTACATAAATTGTGGTGCTATCAGTAAAGAAAAGAATATGAGACTATAAATGTAGAGTTGGATGCGGGGCTTTCAAGAGGGACTGCATAATGAGGGGTGCAAAGTTTAAGCTTCCCTAGCTCCAGGGTCACTGCTCTGAGTAAGGTCAGGGAGCTCCCCACCAGGAAGCTTCCCAAGCCCAGGCCTTCCCAAGCTACCCCACCCCACAGCACAAAGGGAGCATCCAGGGATCCTTGGAGACTGGTAAATAGGGATGGAGGGAGGGTAGGGGGAAAATAGCAAGGTGACAAAGAAATAGAACACAGAGGCAGAAATCCTGAGAAAAGATACTCTTGTCCTTTCTGCTTAGGGCTTTATTTCTGCACCCCCAGAGTGTTTTGACTAAGTGTCTTTATCAAAGCTTATAAATTCCACCCTCCTTTTGGCAACTCTTCCCACCCCCACCCCCTGCCCTGGAGCCCCTTCCCCTGCCCACCCTCCTCCTTCCCTCACTGCCTCCAAAATCAATTTTCAGCAAGAGCAGCAGGTTCTGAGCCATCTGGGGCTGCTGGCAGCCTCAGCAGGCTGTAAGCAGCTCAGTCTGTTTCCCTTAAACCAGCCCCTGAATTCTCTGCCATCCCCAGCCTGGTCTTCCCCCTCTTCCCTCCTGGAAGGAGGAGGAAGGGTTGGTTCCGGACCTAAGTGGTCTTCTCCTGAGGGGTCCCCCTTCCCCGCAGTGTGTCCCTGGGTGGGTGTGTCAGGGTCTGGCTGTGTTGGCCCCAGGCAGCCAGACAGCAGTCACAGGCCACTTCCCCACCTGTGGGGAAGGACGGATGCGTTAATTGGCAGGCAGAGCACCGAGTGGAGGAAGCTGGAGCAGAGCCACCTCCACAGAGATGCACTTTTCCTCACCTCAGCTGCGCAGCTCCATCTTGGGGAAAGCAGAGTTCCACACACAAGGCCATTTTCTCTCTGTTCGAGGGCAAGGAGGGGAAAATAGAGATCTCTGCCTTCCTTATGCTTCATGGAAGACCTCACCAGTCCAGAGCTCCTCGGAAGGGATATTCTGCTGTCTGTTTACTTTGGTTACGGGATACTTTCTTGGGTTGAGGATCCAGTCCACACCCCACCCTGAAGCCCAATACCCACACAGTTTTCACCTGCTTCTCCACCTGCTCCCCCAAGTATTTCTCATTCTTCTGCTCAGAAAGGACCATTTTTTGATGATATCACATGAAGATTCACCATGAACATCTCTCTGTCCTCCCCTTCACCTGGGGTCCCGCTCTCCTTCCCAGGCCTCCCTTGTTCACAGCACCCTTGTCCTTAGTCAGTCTGCAGGCATCTCTTCCTTCCTTCAGACCACCAGTTAACACAGAAAAAGTCCACATATTTTATATGACCCCAGGAAAGCAGAGGGAAAAGGACATAAGGTTCATGGTATTTCCTTTCAGAACATTCCCTAATGTCTAGAAAAGCCAAGACTCGAACCCATATCACTGACTTTTAGACAGACACTCTTCCCATTCTGTAACAGCATTTCCAGAGCCCCAGGGTGCTGGGCCTGGTTCTGTCACCCTTTCTGTGACCTTGGGCAACTCATACCCATGTTGAGCCAATGGCAACCTCCCCTGGAAAATAAGGTTGGCCCTGGCAATCAAATTGTCTTTACCTCCTCTCCATCATATAGCAGAGGGCCAACCCCAACACAGATGCTTAATAAATGTTTGTGGAAAGATTCTCCCTAATCAAGACTCCAGGATACTCATGATTTCCACCACAGTGCCCACTATCTAGCAGGTGTTCTATGAAAGTGAATTTCTGCAAGTTAATTTTCATGTGGTGACAGTAAAAAAAAAGTGGGATATACTCAAAATTTTGCTGTATTTTGCAAGTCACATCAGGTGCTTTGGGTGGAACAGGGAGGCAGGCTCCAGGTACAGAGTCCACAGATGGCCCTTCAGTAACATGACACAGAGGCAGCTCACTCCTGTCCTCTGCCCTCTACCCACATGTAAATCTCTATAATATTCACTGAGCAAAGGATTCAGAGATCACATGTGCGTACAAGGACCTCACAATCAAGGGGATGGGAATTCCCTTTTACAGCAATAGTCATCCCTCTCAGAGCAGTGCTACGGAGGGATAGCTCAGGATACCCCCTTCCCTCAGCTTGCTAGGACAGTCCTGACATTTCTCATAGCCCAAGGTGGACTGGTTTAAAGAATTCAATACCAGTTACTGCCAAATTCCTAGAGTGACTGAAAGAACATTCTTCAATCCAGGGAAACCCAAGAGTCCTTCAAGGAAGTCTTTGGAGGAGGTAGCACCTGATAAAAGAAGGGAAACATAATGGGTTGGGTGTGATGGGCCATGAGGGCCAGAGTGCAATTCTTCCTGCAACTTCCAGGAGACCATTGATCAAACTTAAAAATTGGTTCCTAGTGTTTGTGACTGACAACACCCACATAGCACTGAGGACTTGAGCAGCAGAGGAGACACAGGTCAGAATGTTGGGCTATGGAGAGTGGGGAGTGAAGAAAACAGAGACTCTAAGTGTGATGCTACTTCGGTTCTAACATATCAGGATATTTCAGCTTCCAGAGTTTTATTTAGGTTCAAATATAAACTGTCCCTCATAATTGGATTAACACTTTATTTTCAGAGCCCTTTGCAATGTGGAGCCATATTCTCCCTCTGCAATTTTTCTCTGTGTAATAGGCAAGAGAGGTACAATTTTCTTTATATAACAGATGAGGGAAACTGAGAAAGACAGAGGTTGCATTATTAGCCCAAGATTATAGATGGTGGAGAAGCAAGGGCTAGGCTTGACCTTTGTCCTTCTGCTTTTACACCTTAATGATTTTGGGCAAGTAATGTTGTCCCTTATATTATTGTTTATATATGTATGTATGTATACACACATATATTATATGATCAATTATATATTTAATATTATATATTTATATATTTAATTTGATTCACCTTAAGGAATTTTCCAAGGCCCTAGGCCAGGAATGGTCTTTGCAATTCTTTGTTTTATTTGGATTATGTTTCCCTCTATACATGGAAAAGAATAAAAATAATGATAGCTAGCCAGAATTTTTGAGTGTCCACGTGCATTACAACTCCTCTCCATCCTCTCATGAGACAGCCTGCATGGAAGCTCACTGAAGCTAAACTGCCAACCCAAGGTCATACAGAGACTGTATGGAAAAGCAGGATCTCATGGCCATCTTCTTCTGACTCCAAGGCCGCAGCAAATGGCCACTAGAATTGGACTGGCTTAGTACTTTCATAGCACCTGCTGTTACTGGGGTTTGTGAGCCTCAGGCTGTGCAATCTCCACACATCTCATTCTATTTCCCAGACCTAGTCATGAATTGGACTACTGTCTCAGAGTCTCCCTTTACTTTGATTCCATCCTGTCGGTCTTAGGATCAGACTGCTTTGGCCAAGGTATCCAGAGACTATGAAGGCATGACACTCAGCTCTCTGCCTTAGAAGGCTGAGTACTAGGACAGTAGAGGGGTTCCTTGTCACTGCTAACATACTTAGCCAGCATGGAGCTGGTGTATGGCTACAGCCTCCATTGTCAGCACATGATCCCTTACGTAGAAGGTATGACATGATGCCCATGACAGAAGTGTGAACAGTGCATCAATATCAGGGTACAAGGACTGCCTTGCTTTAGACTAGGATGCCAGGACACTAAGTCTTCAAAGATTGGGGCCATTAGAGCTATTCCACCTTCCCAGGTGACTTGGGGAGAAGATACAGGTTTTGGCAATACCCATTAGGTTCAACAGCTAATTATCCTTTAAAAGAAGGGTTCTATAAGTAAAAAGTAGATATATTTGGTTAAATAACAACAGAACACAAAGCTATTCCAAGAAGCTATTTTTACTATGGAGAAGGTGCAAAGCCTAGGAGGAAACACTACTAAAGACGATGATCTTTTCCTAGTCTCTTCTTCACCTTATCCTTCTGTTACAGTTTGTATCTCAAGTGTCCACCAAAGATCCAGGTGGATCTTTGCTTCCTAGGATGAAACTACTAGGAAGCAGTGGAATCTCTAAGAGGTAGGGCCTAGTAGTAGGTCTTCAGGTTATTGAGGGGGATAGTGGGACCCCGGACCCTTCCTCTTCCTCTCTTTGGTTTCCCAGCCACGAGATGAGAAGTTCTATTCCCACCCATTCCCACCATGAGGTGCTGCCTTGCCACTGGCCTGAAAAGAGCATGACCAACCTATCAGGAACTGGAACCTCTAAAACAAGGAGCCACAGTAAACATTTTCTCTTTAAAAAATGATTACTTCAGGCATTTGTTATAGAACTGGAAATCTAACACCTTCCTACTCCTACCAAACAAACAAACAAAAATACCAGAATAAAAACAAGGAAAGCCTTCTTCACATGGGCTGAAATGACCCTGGTGATGACTATAGAAATTTAGAACATGATCCAATAGAAAAGGCTCAAACCTGAATCCACCTATGGATTATACTCCTGGCCTTTAAATAATGAAGTCAGGCTTTCTTTCAAAGATTAAGAAATTTTAATCTGGGTGATTCAGTCTTCTCGTATCTTTTATGCTAGCCTTATCTCTCTGATCTTTTTATAAATTCCTTAAGATCAGAGATAACTTTTCAAATTTCTTTTGTGTCTTCCATCTCACTAGCACAATGCAGACCATGTAGGTAGAAGCAGCATCACACAGAGGCCTCTGAGTATTTGAACAGAATAATGACCTTATGGGAATGATTTTGCAAAAGTCCCTTCAATTCATCCCTACCCTCTGGATCTTTATAATCACACCATGAGATGGACAACTCTTTTAAAGTTCCCTCCAGCTCTAAGCAGTTTATTCCTCCAGAGAAAAGACAATATGACCTAAATAAATAAGTAAATAAGGAGCTCTGGACTGGGAGACTGATGAGCTGCTTGGATTTTTGCAGTCACCTGTGGCTAGGCCTCTCTGTGCCTTGGTTTCTTGACCTGCAAAAGGAACAATGTCAGAGGGTTTTTTGTGAAGCATAATTCAGACCAAAAATATGGGGGAAGAAAAATGCTTTGTAAATCCTAGGGTTAAATTCATAGAGAAGTAACTGTTCACAGTAGGAGGAAAGAGTCGAATGAAGTTTATATGCGGAGGATCCCACAAAGTTAAAGAACTGCGCTGAACAGATAAAAAAGGTAACAATTTCAGATGGTATGACGTGGGAACGGGCAAGAGAAGAGCAAGAAACATTTTCCATGTAAACAATGCAAGCTTTAGACTTCTTGGCTGTTAATTACACGAAGAGACCAAGACACTTGTAAATCCATCTGCTGCTTCGTAGATAATTCCATACGGTGGAAATCTGATTCTAGCTCTTGGAGAGTGGGTTAAGTAGATGCAGTCAGACGGAGCCCTGTGAATAAAACAATAGAAAGGCACATTTGTGTCTCTCTTTACCTTTTCCAAAGCACTTGTACGTACATTATCCCACTTAATCCTTCTACCTGTGTGAAGTTGGTATTAGGTTCTTATTTTTCAAATGAGGAAACAAACTCCAGGAGCAGAAGTAATTTGCTCAAAATCACACAATTATAAAACAAGTGCACCCAAACTCAGGTGTTCTGATCCTCAGTCCTTTGCTGCTTCTAAGCCTGAAGGAAATCTGAGTTATACATTTCACTGGATTTATTGGAAAGAAAAATCAAGTCCTTTTAAGTTACTGTCAGAGATGTGGTTTGGCCTTCTGATTGCACTACCAGTCAGCTTTACTGCCTGCATGTAAAACTTTGAAAGTCTTTTAACTGTTAATGATCATCATTCAAATAGATTGCAACAGAGATTGTAAAGATGCTGAGAATTAGGGCATGAATTTAAAGTCACAGAAATGTTATTGCCTTTGATCCTAGAGTGGGACCCCTTTGGGCCAGACAGACAAGGGATACATATGCATTCAGTCTGACCTGAATTCTTAGCCTTTCTAGAGAAATCTTGGACCCTCTGGATAAATGCAATATTGGCTCCTAGGTATAGACCTTGACCCATCTTGGATCCTGATTCATGTTTTAGGATCTCTAAACTGGGCATTGCCTACTGACATTTCTCAAACCACAGGAGGACTCTTGTGTTCTGGGTGGCATGGAGGAATGGGTTGGAATGTCAGAAGCAGGTCACAAGGATAAGCCATCCTCTGTTGCCCCTGCCTCACCCACACCCATACCCCTCAGCAGCTGATTCTGTGGAGAGTTACCATATTTGTGGTGCATCCCTTTGAAAAGGGATTCTAAGATCCTCCAGTGTTATATTCTCCTATTTTTATTTAGATACAGGAAACCAAGTTGGGATCGAGATGGGTTCAGGCAGTTTCTCTTTCTAAGAGTCCCAACCATATTTATCAATTGATTTTGTTCAGTGGATCACCTAAAACAGGACTGGCCTCTACTATGTTCCTGGGAAGTTTATTTCCCCATGGATCATGGGGTAATACCTGGAGAATCATGTATACTCTCTGGCCTGGATCCTAAACTCTTTTGATCCTAAAATATCTGGAGAGTGACAGCATGCTTACTTCTCCACTGGGCTGCCTATAATGAGTCATGAAGTATTGAGCAAATATTTTGAATTGGCTATTTTAATTAATGAAAGGCATCAGTTAACGTGTAGAATCCAAGAAGATGTCTCATCCAGAAACAACTGAAGAACAACAAATCCACAAGACCTACTGCTTATGGTGTTTTCAATTCAGAGCTAGACCTGTGAGGCACAAAATACCGAATGCACAGTTTGTATACCAAGGAATTTGTAATGAAGCAATCAAAATAATTACTCATGGTGAGGTCTACGAAGTAATACTGCTAATTGTATTTCCTTTATGTTTTTAATCAAAAACTTGCACACTTAAATGAGATATTGTCTTGAAATAATTGTCTTTCAAAGGTATTTATTTATTCTGTAACAGAGTCCTAGGTCAGAGGTCTGCCTCTGGAGGTTCCAACAAACCAGGTCTGGCCACTTGCCCCAAAAACCAAACAGAAAAAAGAGTGGTGAAGAGTAGGAAAGGAACTTGAATCAATATGGCCGTACTGGGCCAAAGTTAGATTTAGAACCTCAGTCCTGTTTTTGCTGTGCTGAGTGCTGGCTATTCAGTTCTAGTTTTAAGAAGAAGAACTGGGGCAGGCATGAGAGGTATCCATCATTAAGGAGTCTTGGACAAACTGTAGTCTGGTTGATCATTATTTCAATTCTGATTCTGTGAAGTGGCTCCAGAGAAAATCTTGTCATATGAGGGGCTTCATGGGATGCAGGATGTCTATCAGACCTGAGATTGGGGAAGGAACAATTTAGTTCCCAAGAGACAATCACCCCTGCTGTTCCTGGAAGGTGCAGGACAACTGAACATTTCTAGATGACTCCAGGGGTCTGAAATAGGATCCAGCAAATCCTTCCTCAGTATTGAAGGGGGACAAGATAGATTAGGTGAATTTAGGGCTCACAAACTTTGTAGTACCAGTTTTTAGATGAACACTCCTTAAATGATTATCATGCCTAGGTTCCTGACTCAAAGTTGAAGGTAATAAAGGAGACAGATGCAAAAGGAAGGGAGAGATGCCAAGCTTTTTCCTGCTTCCAGTTACACATTGGCATCTGCAGGCCAAGTAAAGTCAGTGCTTTTAACAAAAGCAGCTCATCTAAGTCCTTCTTATAATTCCAGGGGTGCTTCCATTGCTCCCAACATTGCTGGCATTCTCTTTAGCTTGCTGATGAATTAGTTTGAAAAGAGAGTTGGCACCCATCTGTCAGTGGGAGGAATCTCCTCCCTAAGTCCTGTAAGAACGTGGGCTGGGGGTTAGATCAGAAAGCCCAGGTTATCTGCTCCTGGCTTCTGAAAGGAACACCTGGTTGCTTGGAGGTATCAGGTGATCTAGGAGGAAAAGTACAAAATGGAAAGTATTGGTTTCAGGAGACAATAGAAGGAGAGGATCAAAGGGTCTGGGAGGCACCAGCAGGCCTGAGAGCAGGCGAACCTCAGTGACACACACTTGGTGTCATTTTCTAGTGGAGATTCCTGATTAGCAGAAGGAGTCAGAAAACAGTTGGTAAATGGAGAGTCCTATCTCTTCCTGGGCAACCTCCTGACCCACAGCCCTGTAGCTTGTCATTCTGGAAGTGTAGTGCCAGACCCTTTTTGCAGATGGACAAAGGCTTGGCTAAGCTCTGAAATGGGATGGCTACTATTTATTTTCCTGATGGCTTGAGTGGCTTTTCCCTCCCCTCTCCTTTTCTAAGAAAGGTTACTCTTTAAAGATTTCCCTGATCAAGTTTCAGGAAAGTCCAGTCAACTCCTGATTCCCACCTTGGACAATTGCCTGGTTAGACTTTAATGTTAGGTTGTTCTATATCCAATTCAATAGCCCATATTTTTAATAGGGTGACTACCCTGTTAAGGGGCAGGCATACACCATGAGAGGTATATGCCTGATGCCCACTTTCCAGGACCTGATTCCCAAATAGTGGAGCTCAAACAAACAACTTGGCAATAATTAATACAGAGCAAAATGTGCTAAATATAGACAGGAGGTTCAAAGTGATATGGCTGACTTAAACCAAGACTATGTATTCATGGTGTTGGGTTGAGCTAGGAAGCTATCAAGTAGGGATGACACTGTACTAGATCCTGTCCTAAGGTTTTTGTAGAATTTCTCTAGTTAGAGAGGTTATGGTGGCCTTTTAAGAAGTGGTGTGGAGGCATAGATATCACTGATAGGGGGATTTGGACTGAAATATGGGAAAAGGAATAGAGAGGGACATGGTTGGAAACGTAGAATGGGTACAGATTTTTGGAGTCTTTGAACACCAGGTTAATATTCTACCATAAGGTAATGGGGAATTGGAGAGGCTTCTGGGCAGAGGGATGGTCAATATTGGGTCTTGGGAAAATACCCTGGCAGCAATGAATAGTATAAACAGAAGGGAAAAAGTAGAAGGTCCTTGCAGCACCCCAGAGAGAACGTGTGACTGTCTCTATCAAGTGAGGTGTCCATCTAATTAGAAAAGAGCTGGTGCTGATACAGGGGATGGCAGAGAAGTCTCCTCCATGAATAATGTCCAGTGCAATCCTTGGGCTTAATGACCCCTGGTTCAATGCTTTGAAGAGCTAAATAGAATAGGCTCGAAGCTTTCTTCTGTTTCTGATTTTCTGCCTCAGTGACTGAAATGATAAAAACCATCTAATGACTGGCTCAAGGAAGGCCCTAAGTGCTGGGATCCTCTCAGATCAGAGTCATCTGGTGGCTGAAACTGGGGCTCTTGCCAGTCTGCAATCATGAGTGTCTTATTTCTAAAATATTGAAAGTGCCCTTTTCGGAAAGAGCACAGAACTAGAAAACTGGAAAGCAGTCAGAGAACTGAGTTCAGAGATGAGAGCCTGAGGTAGAGATAAAAGAAAGAGTGAAGGTGAAGAAAAATAGAAAAAAAAATATCTAGGAGAAAAAAAATACTTTTACTAGTTAAAAAAAGGGAAGTTGGTCCTACAAACCTGGGTGCTGGGCCACCCAGAAATACGGACACAATTCTTAACAGCAAAAATCACTAGGCATACCAACTGGTTTTCTCTGTCAGATAATTTCCCAAAGGGTCCCACATGACAAGACTCCCATGTGAAAAAAAGTGACATGTTGTGTTTGTGCATGTGAATGCGCACATTAGGAATTATTTCCAAAATTTCATGAGATTTAGTTCATCATTTCTGATTACGCAGAGCTCAAGGGCCCTGGGGTAGACTCTGCATAGGTTCCCTCCCCTCTCTGCTGCTGGGGGAATTAAATTGTCCCAGCTCTGAGACAGTGGCACGGGTACCAGCCCATCTCTAGCAACTTATTTCCTATAACTCCAGCCTGCAGGCCAAGTGGAGTACTGCACCATGAATAACTGGGTCACGAAAAAGGGAGGAAAATTCATTTAAAGTAGTGGACTTTTTTCTTTGTGCCAAATGAACATCTCGGTCCCTGGTGCCTGTGCCATAAGGAGCTTACATCATAGAAAAACAATGCTCACTGTCACATCTGACAAACTTGCTTGGCACTGGCTTAACATGATTAAAAACACTGATTTCTTGCTTTTATCAAAATCAGATAACTGGTGGGTCAAGAGGCTTCTTCTCGTAGCTACATGATCTGGTACATGCAGCTTCTGAGGCCAACATGGCAGAGGAAGAAAGAACTTTTTTAAGGAGCAAGCCTGGAGTGGCTTGTAGTTGAAGCTTCAACCTAATTAATACAAAGGAGGCTGGGAAATATGAAGGAGCACACGGATCCTCGGGATACAGAGCTTTTGTCCAAGGGCTTCCCTGTGGTCCTGGGACCCAGGTGACCTGGGTGATTGACATGCCCCATTCACTGACATCATCCCCTTGTTACATCTGGACTCCTGGTATTCATTTCCCATTGTGCTCAGTTGGGAGAATAAAAGTGAATGTACTGTTAAGACCTTTGATGGAAAGATGGTATCTGCCAGTACGGGTCATGGGGAGAATTCTTACCTGACTTTGGTCATGGGGGATGGGTGGGGAGAGAGACAAGACCATGGGAGGTGAAGAATGCAGGGGCAGCTGAAAGACGGCCTTCGTAGCGTTCCAGATTCCAATACTGCATCATTAGCCTCCAGAACGCCTGCGTGACCTCACTGGATTCCAGTGTCTATATTTGTTCCCCATCAGTGTCTATTACTGTAAATAATTGAAAGGAATATAATAGGGTGGGAATTATTGTTGCCTCCCCCTTTGTCTTTCATAAAATCTTTTTATATCAGAGGGGTCTGGCCCCAGCCACTCCTAGCTCTATAATTAGTTCTGGGAACTGTGAGGACTGAGATTTAGCTAATGACATTTCATGGTTCAGGTCTGGGGTCCCTCAGGCTTTTTCATGTTTTTTGGAGCAAAGGGTTGGGATTCCAGGTGACTGGGTAATTTGCACTAGTAATATAGGGTTCTGTCAGTGGGTGCCTACATTTTACAAATAAGTAAGTAAGTCCCCGAGGCTGGCATGCCAATTAGAGGGCCCTCCTCAGCTTCCAGTGCCTCAAGCAGGTTAAAAGGATTTGGATTCATTAGTCACAACTGGCAGGTGTTCATTGTCCTGATTCTATGGTTTCTGCCTCCTTCATCTTTCGGCCACTCATGTATCTTAAAGCAGAGCCTTCTCCACCCTGAGATACCACCATCATTTTTGATGTGCCCTGGATATCCAGAAAGCTCCAGGGCCCTGACAGAGCCCTTGAAGCACCTGACTATGGTAGGCAATGTTGCCTGGTGAAAAAATAACTTGGAAGGACTAAGGAGAAACATATCTTTGGAAACTGAGGCTGCAAGTCTCGGTTCCCTGCAAGTCTGATCTTTCTTGGTCATCTTCTCCATAGTCCACCATAGAGTTCGCTCCTTGGGACTAACTTGGATCCTCTTTCTTGGCTTCCAGGCTAGTCTCCACCTCATACTTTTGAATTTGCCCTTCCTTCCAACGCAGTGCCCTTCCCTGATGAACTTGTCCTGCTAAACTTCTATTCTTCCCTAAAACCCAGTGCAATCGTTTCTCTTCCTTGAAGTCTCCTTGAGCTTGTCTCTTAAAGACTGAATAGATCACTCCTTCCTCTGTGCAGTTAGAGCCCTAATGCTTAGCTCTGTGACAGCAGTAATCAGGCTGTGATATACCAATGTCTTAACCGTCTATCCAGCTGTGAGCTTGAAGGAATGAATTCTACCATCATCATCCTAATATCATCAGAGCCAGGATGGTTTAGGCACATGGCAACACTTAAAACAAGTTTTGTGAGTAAATAAATGTATTAAAAATGTTTACTCTTTCTCTAAGCACAAAGATAACTATAAGACAGAGAAAGACAACAAATGCAGAATACTTGGGATGCTTTAGTGGGAAAAGGGGGGCCCCTAATCAAATATTATTTTGAGACTCCAAGCTCCACTTGTCCTTACCTCCCAGTAAACATGGTGTGAACAGGCCATTGCTAACCCTTTCTCTACTGTCTAACTGGATCAGAAGCTGGGCCAAGAGTCTCACTGCTGGGGTATTAGCAGGGTTGCAGAACAATAATACAATCTCCGTGGCTGAGAAGTCCTGTGGCCAGAGTAAGCCACACTCCATCTCATCATTAAGCTATTGTGCTTGGATAATAATAGCCCAGGCAGTGCTGTCTGTGTAGGCAAGTGCTGCTTTTTCCAAGCTGTGTAAGCCCCCATCTCCCAGAAACAAAGTGCTCCACAAATAACTGCTGCGTGTCCTGAATTCCTCTGGGCAGGGAGCCCTGGGAATAATTAAGAGGGCAAGGAGGAACGGGGTTCTGGACGGAGCACGCAGCCCCGACAGCTCACTGCAGCCCAGAGCTCAGGGTGAGAGGATGGTGAGAGACCTGCAAAGGTAGAGAAGGTCAACCCTTCTGGATTTCAGCTGTGGCTCTAAAAGAAGCCATTTGGGAACTTTGAAAAATAAATCACTAATATTTGCTGAGGTTCAGTTTCTTCTTCATTTCAATTAAATTTCTTCTGATTTTAGAAGGAAAATTAGTGGAGTAGAGGAAGGGGACTGAAGGGTAAGGAGGAAAGATAGGATAAGGGAAGAACAGTGGAATGAATCTGACCTAACTTTCTTATGTACATACATGAGTAAACCACGGTGAACCTCACCATCATGTACATCCACAAGGCAATAATTAAAAAAATATATATGTAAGTAAATAGCAGAAAGATCAGTAGAGTAGAGGGAAGGGAATGGGGGACAGAGGAGGGGCGGGAAAGGAGGAAATACTGGGCACTGAACTAGAGCAAATTATATTACATACTTTTATAATTGTGTCAGATGAATCCTAATGTTATATTTAACTACAAAGAACTAATAAAAACCTTCTGATTTTGATGACCTTAGTGAAAGGGTCATTTATTAATTGCAAAATAATCTGTCAATGCAAGGGGAAGTGATGGCATTGGTGGTGATGATGGTGATCATAATAGCTTGTTAATAGAGCATCTCCCACAAATGACAGCGGGTCACCTTCATGGCGGCGGCCCCTGGAAATCAGTCAGAAGTAAGGGTCCAGGGGTAGGATTTGCACTGGACTTCCTCTCTCTCTTTCCAGGCCAAATGCCAGACTTCCCTGAACACAAGAAATCCACCTATGTGTGGCAGAAACGACCTTCTCTGGAGAGTCTTTCTTTCACCCCTCCCCACAACCATTTTGACTTCTAGACCTTCTTCTTTTCCCCAAATACTACTGCAAAATACACACACACACATATGTGTATACATATATATAGAACCAGCCTGATGTTTGCCCAACTTTGGGTATGTAATTTCATCCCACTGTGCCTCAGTCTCCATATATGTGAAATATCCAGATAATAATGATATATACAGAGAACAGTGAGAAAAGCTTGTGGGTAAGAGCTTAATTAACGTTAGCTGATAGTACATATCTTCCCATCACCTGATATACTATATTCCTTTATCTCTCAGGAGATGTGATTTTGCTTTTTGCAATGGGGTAGCTCAGAAGGACACAGATTCTTTGAGTACTCCACTCAGAGGGAACAAAAGAAATGGGGGGAAAACAGGCCCTCTGCCAACTCCCAATGACTAGTCTCCATGCTGACCCCATAGAGGCAGCAGGGATTCATTGTCAGAACTTTCCCTTTGGTGGCAATCCCTGTTGACTGTCCATGATTCCCTGCAGCCCAACTCAACATTAGGAGGGAAAGCCCACCACCAAGTTCACCTGCCACAAGAGATTGCCTTGTATTAGTTTCCTAGGTCTACTGTAGCAAAGGACCACCAACCAGGGGCTTCCACAACAGAAACACATTGACTCGCAGTTCTGGAGGCTAGAAATCCCAGCTCAAGGTGGCAATTGGGCCAAGCCTTCTCTGAGCATGCCAGGGAAGGACCTGGTCCAGGGCTCTCTCCCAGCCTCTGGAGTTCTTGGCTTTTGATGGTATAACACCAATGTTCACATGTTTTCTCCCCATATCTATGTTTCTCTGGGTCTAAATTTTCCTCTTTGTACAAGGATGCCAGTGCTATTAGATTAAATCACACACATGACCTCATTTTAGCTTGTTGACAGCCATAAACTATCAATAATGTCCCATTCTGAGGTACTGGGGATTAGGACTCCAGCAAATTGTTTTGGGAGACACAGTTATAGGCACATCATCCCTGCACCCTCATTTTGGCATCAAGAACATTACAAGAAGGAAGAAACTGAATTCTCAGAAGAGCATGAAAGATTCAAGTCTCCAAACTAGATTTCTCAGAGATCCTCACTTCATCCCTGGGCCTCAGCAAACACTCTACACATGCATCTGATCACCTGAGAAGTTGGTAGAATTCAGATTTCTCCATTCTACATCACCCCTAGTTAAGCAGGAGCTCTGAGATTTAAATGTATATTAAGCAGGTTTACCAGATCCAAATTCCCATTCATTTAAGTCTGAACCATTTAGGGGTACCCAAGTTGTGGAGTCTAGGTAATGGATCAGGATGTCTCTGCAGACCAAATTCGTGATCAGAGTTGAACTCAGAAGATTAGAGGCAGCTGGGGCTCCCTGGGTAGCCTCGTGGCTCCCAGCATCTGGTTGCATGAGAAGCTGAGTTAAAACCTGGATACAAAGCCCTGGATATTTTCCACTGCTGCATTTTGCTGATGGCTTAGGAATGACAACTGTGTGTAGTGACTATGACCACAGGCTTGATCTGAGCTTGGAAGAGTGTGGAGTTTTTAGGACTGGACTCACTGCATCTGAATCCTCTTAACCATAGATATTTTGGGGGGCAGGGAGGGCACCTTCAGAGCTCAAGATAGATTGTAGGGACTCTGATGTGTATCACGGGAGATTATTATTCCAGTTCCTGATTTGTACGCTGAAAATTCCACTTTGTGTTCATATTAGCACCTATAAAATTGGTATAAAAATGATTTGTTGTGCCTGAAAAAGAACCAATCCAAATTAACAATTCTATAAAAGATAAGGATACTCAAGCTCAAATGTCTACATCAGTGAAAGAAAGCAATGAAAATGACTATTTGGATCTAAGCAAAACAAGACCAAGACTATCTTGAGTCTTCAGGATATTGCAAGTGGCTTTGGCAGATTATTGTGTCTGGTGGCTTTGATGGTGATCCATATTTCAGGATCAAAACAGGATTACAGGAAAGAATCATTTACATTTAAATCTCATACATTTAACAATGTTGTTGTTCTCTTTTGTCACTGTAGAAGCTCCCAATTCCCGACAGGGACAAGGAGATTAGCTCCATTCCACAGAAATATGATCTGCTAGGTATACAAATAGTAAATAGGGCAAATACAAATAGGGAAAATAGTAAGATGTTTCCCCCACTGACAGAATCACATGGAACTCTACTGAGTCTTCAGAAATTTCTGTCTTCAGAAATTTGGGAGTAGCTAACCCAAGACAAGTGATAGACCAAAGAGAAATTGCACTGGTGATTTGGAAAGCTATATCCCTTTGCTTTTGTGTGTGTTTCTTTTATTTTGGGGAGAGTGATAAAAACATTGAAATTATTGATGATGTTTGACTCTGCAATATAGAAATTAGTAGGAGGAAATGAACTTGGGGTTCAGAGCTTGTCTGGAGCAGCAGTGAAATGGATACCCATACACGTGAGTGGCTCAGAGGAGCTGCCCGCATCTACGCAGCTGGGGCCAGGCTGGCACAGAGCAATGTCATCATCTCTAAAGAAACCCCATCCCATGCCGCCTCTGGAGTTGATTGTTTCATGACATGAGACACATGCATGTCTTCTTTTTTTCTGTTGTCAATGAGATGTACTAACAACAATGGCTGCACAGGATTATTTTCATTAAAGTTTGAAGGGTCCATTGGTTTCCTGGCATCAACAATCACAGCGATATTCTTTAGAAATACAAGAAGAATCTTTGATTCTCAAACACTGCAGTTTGCTGAAAGACACACTATGGGTTTCCCACCAAATCTCTGCTGTCACAGAACAATTATTTCTATCTCACTGGCTGCAAAATCAAGATTCTGTTTCTTACTGTTTAGGTCCATAGACATGGAAATAGGACTCTATTCTCCAGTATCCTCCCTTCTAGGTTCTAGGCTCTGGTTACAGGATAGACTGCAGCAATGAAGTAGGTTGTTTCACCAAGAAATAGTTTCCAAGTATGACTACCTTGGAACCCTGATTAAGAAGAGGTCCTTGAGGTTGTTGGGCTGGTGCATTCACACACTGATTATCACAAGAGGGGATATTCGTGTATAGGTGAGGTCGGGTAGAGTCCAGAGGTAAGTTGTGGATGAGGGAGGAAGTGGATGAGTTTGTTACTCCACCTTTGGGAATACAGAATCCTCCACACCTTATGGGCACAGCCCCCTGAATGCTGACCGCTAATGTGAGTGATCTGTAGTGTGGCCTGTAGTCTTGTTTAGAACAGGGCCAAGCAACATGATTGATTGCTATCATTATCAGTAGTACTATCTGCAATTAGTGGTAATTGCATGCTCATCTTTGGAGATCTTTTGGAGGTAATGGAATCATACCACTTAAGAATTCAGACCCTTCTGTTCCCCTCCCTCTCATTTTTTCCCCATTCTCATCCTATGCCAGGAAAGGAAAGAGAAGGCAATTAATATTAATCAGATCACTGTGTTTCATTGAGATTTATGAAACGAAGTGTTCAAATACATGGTTACATATTAGTTCTTTATTGTCTTTGCTATTCAGCAGTAGGCATGTACTTAACTCAGAGGGTTCCATGGCAATTCTTAACTATTAACTTCCTGTTTCTAGAAACACACGAGGTCTTCAACTAGGAACCATTAGCTGAATATGCTTCGGCTGAATCTGTTCTCTTGGTGTGGTCCATGTGATTTGGATAACTGCCTCTCTGAGTGGTGAGGCTTGGGAGGGGACTATAAAGCTGACCCCATATCAGTGATGGAAAACAAATACCTAATGGCCCAATTACTTAAGCCATTGTTATAAAAACAAAACTTAACCGAAGAATAAACCCATTTAAAAATCACCAGTCACTACTCATTCAAATCACTTAGACCAGAAAGGTCAAGTGGAACTTACCGAGGGTTATGTATGGATGAACCAGAGACCTCAGCTCCTGAATTCTGAGCTCTTAAGCCAATGCCGGCTACTTTTGCACGATAATACTACAAGTCATCCACAACGCATCAGCATATCCTTCAGCCGGTTCTGTCACTAGCCTCTGAGACAGAGAACCTCACCTGTTATCAACAGCTCAAGCATCTTTTCTATCAGACATAGTGTTCTTTGAGGATTGGACTCTTCATGACTAATTCGCTCATTAACAAATATTCACTGAACACTGCTTCAGTCTGAAACACTGCTTCAGTCTATTTTGCATGTCTGTGTAGAATTGGGCATTATGCTGAATCCTGGGGCTATGAAATTGATAAGGTTTGGTTTCTGCTCATGTCAGGAATCAAGGCAATTAAGACAAGCACACGTGTAGGAGCAAAGGCAAGCTGGATATTCATGGATGTTCCTGAAGATGAGCTACATTTTTAGAAAATATTTTTAGTTGTAGATGGACAATACCTTTATCTTTTATTTATTTATTTTTGTGTGGTGTTGAGGATTCGACCCACTGCTCCACACGTGCTAGGCAAACACTCCACCACTGAGCTCCAAACCCAGCCCTGAGCTACTTTTAATCATTGGAAATAAACGAATGGTAGCAGCATTTATACCATGGAAATGGTAAGTGCTACAGACCAGGGCTTTTTTGCTTCTTAAAGAAACATACAAGCACACCACTGGTATACACATTTGTAGACAGTAACGGATTGGAATTTCTCCTGGAGTTTCTGATCTGATCTGCACCAAGTGATATATTTGCAAAATACTTATTTGTTAAGAAATGATAAAGTGCCCATTAGACCAGGCCTAAAGGGATTGGTACTTATTTGCCAACGAGCTGAAGATCCCATTAAAAAACAAGGGATTGCTGTTAATATTGTACCATGAGATGCTCTTCAGCTCTTATCATGGTGCATGCAATTTGAATGGCTGCCTCACTGAAAGGTGTTGCTTGCTTGGGAGGGAACTGTGAATCTGATCCCTGTCAGTGATGGAAAACCACCACCTAGAGGCCCAATTATTTCAGCAATCTCTATAAAAGCAAAACTTAACCTAAGAATTAACCCATTTAAAAATCACTAGTCATTAAGCATTCAAATTTATCTTCAAGGTAGGTGAAAATGTACAACAGCATTTAAATAAATGTAAACATCAAGGAGCAAAGTGTGTTTCTTCCCACCTAATATCAATATTACCTTTTGATAACAATTACTATTTAGGTATATTTATTGAATATTTTCTAAGTGTCAATCAGTCTTTGGAGTGTTTTATGTGTCTTAATTCATTCAATCTTGAAATCAATCTTTGATAGAGTTATTATTACTATTGTTCCCATTTTATCAACAAGAAAACTGAGACTCCACAAGATTAGGTAACTGGCTCAGGACCTCCAGCTTGTGAATGTTAGAACCAAGACACAAGCTCAGTGCTATTTCTCAAATGCTTTTCTCCAATGAAGACAAGAAACTAAATACTATCTCTATTATTGTGATACATACATGTGTTCGAGACATTATATCTGCAGGGGGAGAGGGCTTCCTAACACTGACCCATGGGGCAAGGAGGCAGTATGACCCAGAAACCAGCAGAATTGGGCAGGGCCTGGACTACCTAGGAAGCAAGTGACCCTGAGTGTAGGTGCTTCTTAAATTTTGCACCCTAATCCTGGCTCTGGTTCTGGGCCACTGAGGACCTGTTATTCTCCTTGGTTTCATAACTAGACATGCCCAAGAGAAGTGTCCACAAGCCAAAGGGAGGAAAAAGCACTAGCCAATGACTTGGAAAATCCACGAGTAACAACCTTGAAAGCCATCTTCATTCCAAGACTCCAGTGACAGACAGATGAACACTAAGGCTCCCAATCCTTCTTCCAGGTTCTCAGGCAGCTGGGGCGGCTCTTTTGTTTTGTTTTCATTTATTCCAGTTTTATTGAAATATAATTGACAGATAAGAATTGTGTATACCTGCCGAGTGTGGTGGTGCACGCCTATAATCCCAGCAGGTTGGGAGGCTGAGGCAGGAGGATTGCGGGTTCAAAGCCAGCCTCAGCAAGGACAAGGTGCTAAACAACTCAGTGAGACCCTGTCTCTAAATAAAATACAAAATTGGGCTGGGGATGTGGCTTAGTGGTCGAGTGCACCTGTGTTCAATTCCCAATTCCCCCAAAAAAAGAATTGTGTATACCTTAGGAGCTCTCAATTTAAGAGATATATATTTGTAAATATAAATAAATAATCATCACAACCAAGCTACTTAACATGTCCATTACTTTCACCTAGCAATTGGGCAGTAATTCTCTCTTTTTCTCTCCCTCCCGCCCTCCCCTTTCTCTCTCCTTCCTTATTCTTCCTTTCTTTTTGTGGTGAGAATGTTACTCTCTGCAAATTTCAGGCACACAGCACAGTATTGTTACCTACAATCACCATACTGCACATTAGATCCCAGAACTTATTCATCTTATAACTGCAAACTTGTATTCTTTGACCAACACCTCCCCAATTCCCCTTCCCCCTACCCCTACTCTCTATTTCTATTGGCTTAATTATGTGAGATTCCATGTGGAAGTAAGAGTATGCAGTATTGTCCTTATCTGGTTTGTTTCACTTAGCAGAATGTCCTCCAGGTTCATCCATGATGTTGCAAATGGCAAGATGTCTTTCTTTTTATTTAAGGACTGAATAATATACCAATATAGATAGATAGATAGATAGATAGATAGATAGATAGATAGATAGATA